>VZTB01000696.1:937970-984057 GCA_013397245.1 Thryothorus ludovicianus
TTTATTTCTACATTATTATTTATCTCTGTATTTTGGATCATACTGAAAATCATGCTCAGACAAATATATGGTAATACAAACCACTAAGTACTCAAAACTCTTGGGATTAGTTAATACAAAATTATTTACGCCTAAGGCATAGCACAATGGTCTAGTGTATTCTGGTCTCATATGTAGTTGTTTACATAAACTAGCAAAAAAGAAGGAATATCAAAAATCTTCATGAAGACTGATCCAGAAGAAAATCTATACAGCATCTTGAGGACAGACATGGCCAAAATAATCCTCAATATAATTAAAAATTCTTGCAGTACTAATTATATAAAGATGGAAAGTGTAATAAATTTGGTTTTCTAAGAGACTTTGATTGCTTACCTGCATAGACACTTGAAATCACTCATGAACTTCACAGTGTCCTGGCAGGTATCATATCAAAACTAAAAGGTTTGTAGCTCATTTAAATTATATCTGGACCATGAAATCTGGCTTGCTGGGTAAATGGGCCATCATTTAAGATGAAGGTCTTTATTTTGCCGTGGGGATATAAAATCAGTTTATTACTAAATCTTTAACTAATGCATCATGTTTCATTCTGAAAAAGGTGAGTTCAGGAATTTATATGGTTTTTACCAGCCCCCACTTACATCTTTTCCACAGTGCTGCCTAGTGACACAAGAAAGGGTGTGGGCACCACAGTGCAACACAAGATGTTCCCTCTGAATATGAGGAAACACTTTTTCACTGTGAGGATGACTGAGCACTGGCACAAGCTGTCCAGGGAGGTTGTGAATTTCCATCCTTGGATTGTCACTGCAGGCCCTTATAAAAAGTCCCTCTCCATCTGTCTTGTGAGCTCCCTTTAGGTGCTCTAAGATCTACCTGGAGTCTTTTCTTCTCCAGGCTGAGCATCTCCTCACTTATGGAATAAAGTTAGATACTTCATGGAATAGACCTGCTGCAGAACTCTCAAAATATTATAAAAATTAAATTTAAAAAAAAATAGCTCAATAGATGAAACAGAAAACAACATCTATGGGAAGACTTCTGTTATGTTTTTGTATTTCAGTCTCTTCAGAAAATAGCAAACATAACCAGCAGCCAGTGCAACTCAGTAAAACCATGATTCTCATGCTCCAGTTATTGGTCTGTAGCTATTTAATAGTTTGTTTAAATTCTGCACAAGGAGCATTGTCACACATCTGAAAAACTATGCCAGGAAAAGCTGCATTTCTCTGACAATATAGGACTAGATTGTGTCCTGTTTCGGGGTGAGTGACTATATAATCCTTGCACTGACATTGGAATTAGGTTGAACCCATGGCATTCCAGATCAGCAGACTAGACTGGCTGAAGTCAATCTTAAAAAAAGTAACTAGCTTTCATCTGCTTCAGCTCTTTGCAATGGCTCAGCATCAAAACAGATGAATGCCAGTAGCTGCAAAAATAGTTGAATTGAATGGTCAAAAAGTAACAGTGGCAAATTATTTTAACACTTGGTACCCATGTCTATGAATTTTTGTCAATGACAATGCAAGGTAGATAGATTCTGAAAGAGTGGATATACTGAGATTTTGCATTATTTCCTGTAAAAGATACAGTCATTGTTACAAGCATTTGAGTAAGTAAGAATAATTTTGCATGAGAACAAATTTACAGAAAGGACAGCAGAATTTCTTTCATTTCCAGTATTGTCGAGGAAGTGGGTATATTGCAGCTACGCATTTCAGCTTTCTTAGGAAGCATAAGTAAGTGACTTTGGTATTGCAATATATGCTGAAAGAAATTATTATGATGACTTTTAGGAATACATATGCATACATAGATGTCCCTACTGTCAAATTTGCACATTCAGTTATTTCAGGACACCTCCAGTTTAGCACATTCAAACTACACTATTTGCTTTGCTTTTCATTCATTCAGCTTTTCACAACAGAAGGACACAGAGACAAAAGAACCCAAGTTTTTAAATAATTCACACTTCATAAATACTCAATCATAAAAACACTAGTTGCACTCAGAAAACACGTGCACATGAAACTGGCAGAGGGAAATAAACAATGGTTAGTCCAAGGGCAGAGCACAGAGGATATCCTGAGGAATATATTTGCATATAGATGAGACAGATTTGTGTATGCAAGGAGTGGTCCTTACATTGTGATTTCCCAACCACTGTGATAGAAAACATGCAAACTTGTCAAGTGTATACGCTAGCTACAGTTAAGATATGAACACAGTCTTTTAAAAGTAATTCTTAAGGGACTTTCTACTGTCCAGAACTACTTTCTGAGAAGAGCCATTCTATTTTTTTGTCAGCATGGAAATGTGCATCCTTTGGCATATGTAAAAACTCAGAACATCCACCTGAAATGCATTGTGTGTAATGGCCATCTACTAATACTGGAGTGAATAATCCATACATAAAACTAATTCATAAATGCAGCACTTACTTTTTGGCTTTTTACAAATATATCCTTTGTAGGAAGAGCAGTAGAAATTATTCCAATACCCTGAGTCTGCATACATTTCAACACAGTGCTCATTTATTTGAGAAGAAGGTTCTCCTGCATTCCAGTTGACAAAATTCACTGCAGTGCCATCTAGCCACAACCAATGTCCTAATTGAAAAAACATTGAATGTGGGAAAAAAAGATAGTATTTATTTCCATACTGACACCTTCACATGCTTCATATTTATTGCCTTTGTGAGAAATTTACTTGTTACCACTTTTGGAGAGAGACCACTAAACTATTTGCTTCTGACACATGTTGCCCCTAAGTTTTTATGCAAATGATACTGTACCAATTTTTGGAAAATGGCAGACAAATCTGGCTTATGGTGTTGCAAAGGCACAACAATTCCAAGAAGAATCTCCCACAAGTCATAGCAATGATGGAGCAACAATTATTTATTCCATTTATAGAAATAAGTGATGTTAAAATATAACTTCACCAGAATGCTCTTTATTTCAGTAATTTGTAGGAAGGTTTTGTGTTACTCTGAGAAAGACTTCAGTGTGGGCTTTGAAAAGTCTCATTTTATTTATTTGTTTTCCAGTTTCTCGTCTTTTCCACAAGCTTTACACAGACAATTTTCCTTTCAAAATCCTGTGATCACTGCTGCTCAGATATGCTTGGGACTTTCTGCTTCTTCCTTCCGGTTCCTTTTTTCTTTCTTTCTTTTAATAGTGCTATTTATTTAGAATAAATGTACTCCTTGTGACTCTAAGTTGTACTCAAGCAAATTCTTAGACTCAGCATGAAAATTGTATTTTGATTTCTTATAAGATTCTATATAATTTGCATTTTCTTAGGGCTTTTTTATTAATAATTCCTAAAAACCTTCATTTGAGGACATGGCAAATGAACACAAACTGGATACACACATAAAGATATGAAATTTATCTATACAGTTATGCTGAAATTACTATAATCACTATCTAGAGCTATAATGAGGAGCTGAAGAACTCCTGTGTTTATGATCACTGTAAGAAGTGTGCTGTTCTACACTGCTCTAGTATCACTTTAAGAAACAATTTTTGTGTCAATTAACAACATGAGTAAACCTCAGCTTTCCTCTATGTGTCATGCCTTTAAATGACTACTCATATTCTTTCCTTTACCGAAAATTTTCACTATTTCTGGTTAAGATTCAAGCAATGTAATTGAAAAGTTGTCTTATCCCTTAGAAGTTTGACATTCAGGTGCTTGGGTAGGCAGTTGTAAAAATAATCTTCCAAAATTCAAGAAAACCCCACCTCAAGTCACCTGAATATTCTGCAACCCTGCCACTGACAATCATACTGGTATTTTTTGCCTGAACAGTACAAGATTGTACTTTAAAGTCTATCATAAAGAGAGAAATATATATCTAACTGAATATTAATTGTATTAAAGTGAAATCAATAATCATCAAGTTTAGGATTTAACTAAAGCAGCCTGTTGCCTATTCTGTCTTGCTTTACCTTCCTTATTACAGAAGTATAATGTGAAATTTTCAACACTCAAGTCAAAGAGCTTGTGGTAGTTATTCACTAAAAAAGACACATTAAAAATAGAGAAAATACCATCCACATTTCTGTACATTCCTGTCCAAAATCTCGAAGTTTTCCCTTCAAGTGGTTCAAGGTTGTAGGTCAGAAAGTTGGCTTCACCTGGGTCTTCAACTGAGACCAAAGAGGCACCTGAAAGACGCAGAGAAAGAAAAAGCTCTTAGAGGAAGTATTCTCACTGTCCTGTCAACAAACTGCTTAATGAGAACCCAGAAACAAACCTGAGTATCAGAAAAGAGAGGGAGAGTCTTCTCACTCAGTACCAGGTGTCTACATCTGCCATGGGTTTCACTGGTAAGTTTTTATTGACCACATGTCAACATTTACTATCAGTGAAGTATACACTATATATTATATATATCCAGTGAAGCTATAATCAGTTCTGCTGGAGAGTCAATGAGATCTCTGCATAATCTAATGGGAGACCAGACACCTAAGTCATATTGCCACCAATGCTACAGACATGTGATGTCCAGCATAATCAATCTTCATTCTCTTCCCAAAGAAGGAAGTTGAGAGAATGAAACTGCACAACTCCAGTTTATTCATATATTATCCAGACTAAAGAGGTGTAACTTTCATTCCAGTGACATAAGACTGCAATAATCAAGGGGGAAATTGGATCAAGAATTAAAAATATATATATATTTTATTAAAATAAGTTTCACTGAGTGCTGCAGATGAAGTTATTTATCCCCTATCAGGGTCGAAGTATAAGTTTTCCACTTTCATGATCTTCACTCCAGGCCACACAGCTCCTCTCATGCCTGGTCCCGCATGCATGAGACACAGCATGGGCCATTGGTAGAGAGCTTTGCCATTACCTCCCAAATTAAAGCAATAATTGAATGCAACTATCTTGTCAAACACTTGGACCATCCTCAAAATCACAAAAGCACATAACTCATGTTCAGCTTTCCACAGCTGGGAAGAAAAGTCAGGAATATGTGCTTGCAGGGCACTCACCTAGTCGAAGGCATTCTAAAGATGCCTGGGCCCAGTTTCTTGAAGATGAAGATTCAATGTAGTAGCAATGACCTCGGAAAGGGATCCAAGCCCTGTGTCCTTCTGATTCAGGGCACTTTCCTGGAAGCTGAGGGGGCTCAGTGGGAGCTTGAACTGATAAAATATAGTTGAAAAAACCCATGTGACTACTTCCTTACATTCACTGCCTTTTGCTTTTTGAGGTTTTTGATATTGCAAGCTTATTCAATGGCAGAATATATAGTGATAAATCGATCTAACATTCTTGATATGAAGTGGTAGCAATTCACAGTCACACTAGCCCTTTCTTATTATGTGTTTGCCCAAATTTTAAAGTAGCCCAATTCAACCTAAGTCAATTCTAATGATTTCATCTATTTAGCTCTTAAAATAAACCCCTGAAATATCTTTAGATATTTCAATATCTAAAGAGAGATTGATTGTAATTGAAATGGTCAGATTCAAGTTCTTACCATCAGACATTTTGCAAACAGAGAAGTAACTTTCATTGCAGAATCCTGTTTTCCAGACTCCAGTAATGTCAAGATAGACACAGCCTATTTTCTGCTTTGGCTCCCCTTCAGCCCATTTTGTGTATTTCATTCTCCAGTTATCAATCCATTCATAGTGCCCATTGGTCTAAGGAAAAAGACACATTAACTGGAATGATTAAACTCTATCAATCTACTCTGTCTGCGTAGTACTTTGTGTTAAAAGGATTGGGGCTTTTCTTAGAAACCAAGAACAAATAAAATGGCTCAAACTTTGAAATTTTTGTTGTGACAAACAGCTATTTATTGAGAAATACAGCAGTGCAATGAATACTTTCCACCAAAAGGAAATGCAAAGCGACACTGAATTAATCTTGAACTTAACAATACCTTTAATTTGTGACTAATAACAATTTCATTTAAAATTATTTGTGGCAGTGAAATTCTGATAACTAATTTCTGCACTAGCTGTTTCCCCAGAAGTTTCAAGATGCATTGATTATTTTAACTTGAAATACATTTAAAACCGTAATCATTTCCCACCAAAGCTGGTAAACTCAGTGATTCATCCTGGTGATTAATGTCAGAGACATCTTTAGATTTTTGGGAAGTGGTGTGTTATGTTCATATATTTGGGGTATTTTCATTTGTCAGGCAAATGGAGTGAGTGTGGGACAAGTGTCTGTGCCAAGAAGAGAAAAATGTTGCATTTAAATATGCACCAAGTATTGAAACACCAAAGAACTGGGAAAGGGGAGACAAATAAAATTGTACTAGATAAACTAATTAATTGTTTTGCTAACTATCCTCAAAAATGTTCAGATATTCATAGTAATAGCACCTTCTTATATTTCTCAAAATTAGGTATCATCATTAAAATAAATGCTTTCTTCTGTAAATCCTAAAATACAAGGATTTTCTATCACATGTATATCACATTCATACCTGATATATATAAAGATGTATTCCAAGGTGCTAGCCTAAAATGTCTCATTTGGAAGTGCACAGTGGAATACCATAGAAAAAGTGTGAAAAGTATGTGCAATATATACAATTTAATCAGATTATCAGAAGATCATGGATTCCTCTGACAGTGCAAAGTACTTAGGTCTAAGATATAAACAAATAAGCTAAAGCAAAGGAAGATAATAAGACTTTGCAGTTCCTGATTTGTCCATGAGAGAAGCAGCTTAATGTTCTTACCACATTACTATTAAGACCAATCCACACAGGCACCCCATGTTTTAATATCTTCAGCCACAGGAACGAATGACTGTAGGGGTCTAAGATACTGGAAAGGTCAAATCGATTTTGTTTGCAGTTTTTCCGTGCATCCTCCCATGTCATTTTGGTATGGATGAACAAGTAACTACTATTCCCATAACGGATAATGTTGGATGTGGATGAAGTTGTAGAAGGCAGAAATTCCGCATCTGTGAAATAAAGGATGAAAAAAGACCCATATACTTGTTCAAAAGGGGAGTATGACTTCACTGTGGTTGCAAATAGAACGAAACAAAAGTCTTCCTTCTTTATTTCATATTCTCTGATTTATAATCAGCATGGGTTAGACTACGCTTTAAGCCAGTATCACTAGTAAAATTAAATTCCAAAGTTGTAGAGAGTTGCTTAAAGCAACTTCTGACAAGCAGTAAAGGAGCATTCTCTGTAATAATCAAGAATAGTATTACTGAAATTACTTAGGATTAGGTCATAATTTTTTTCATAAAATCTTTTTTTCATCAAATGAAATGGTTTGCAAAGTTTGGCTTCCAATGGATTTTTTCCCCAAGAAATAAAATGTTCACCAGACCAGTCCTTAAAAATTGCTCAGATACTTCAACAGATGTTGGATTTAAATATTTTAATCTCTTTTTTTTTGGAGGTAATTTTGCTCAAGTTCAGTGCAGATGAATTACAGTCTCACTCCAGACAGTTCATGCTACTTGTAAAAATCAGTATTTTCCATAACATGTTTTGAAAGCCAGTGTGCTCATAAAATTAAAAAAACTATGGAACAAATGTGGAACGTGGAACAAATGTCATATCAAGGGTCATGCTAGACACAAAGATGCAGATACAAATTCCAGCTCAGGAAAAAAGCAACACAGCACTTGCTGGGAAGGGTCAGATGAGTGCAGTGACTAACCGGACTTCTGACACATTCTGACTATTTGACTCTTTTGTTCCTGCCTGAAGAACAGTTTGTGCACTAATCTTTATGGGAAACAAAATTGTGTTTCAATCCATAAAAATAAGCAATTCCCTGGGGAAAAAAAAGTTTGGTTTTAACCAAAAAAAGAAGTACCTGCATTAATTTGGCATATATATCCTCTGCTGTTATCACAACTCTGATCAGTCCACTTCCCTGCTTCCTTAACAGGTCTGTTTTTCATGGCAACACAATCAGCCTCAAAGCAAAGAGATACAACATCAGTTAAAATTAACTAGAAAAAGCAAATACAAAACTTTTGTCCCATATTTACATCTTCAGATACAAGTAATGCTGCAATTTTACTCTCATATCTTTGTAACATTTAAGAGCACAAGTTTCAAGTTCCACAAGTGAGGTGGAAGTTCTATTCCTCTTACACTTCACAAATTTCTTTTTTACTTTATATTGCACTACATTGGGGTGAGTAAGAGGACCAGAGAAATTCTAGTATTCTCAATCCTCAGGCATACAACATGGAGAGGAGTCATAGACAATTTAAAGAAATTTGAAATTAGATCAATCATTGTAGAAAAGACTGGATAACTTTGCCCCTTACTGTGACATTTCAACTTCTCTGACATGGATGCAATAGCTAGAAATTAGATTAGCACATATTAAATAGACAGTGATTACTGCAAAAGCCTGCAGGGTTACAAGTGGGTTTGTGCAATGAAACATCCATATTTATTTTATTCTGTTTACTCGTTTGCTTTTTTTTCTCTGCACAAGATATTCAGATAATTACCTCATTTGTGTATGCATTAGGATTTAAATCTTTCAAATTGAACAGCTGTGTACTAATTTGTACTAACTATGATAACATTTTTTGCTAAGATCAAGTAACTTTAAAAACAAATCTAAAATTTATGAAAAAGAGACTTTATAAGTTGTCACGTAAGACTTCATAAAGATCCTGTTACTTTACATAAGAGACAAACATACTTTTTCTTTAAGATAGTATTTTTAAAATATTTTCCTTTAGAATTCCAAATTCTGCCTAATTTTATTCCTCCTCTAGAGGTAAGAAGCTCACAGGTGCTACTTTCAAAGACATGGAAAATCACATACACAAAAAAAAACCTTCTACATTATAAATGTCATTCAAGAGAAATAGAGTTAGCACTATAAAGTTCTGTAGTTTCAGAGTACAGAACTCTCTACACACATAGGATCAGAGGGAAAGGAGCTCTGTGACCTAGCAGATCAGTTTGTTTGACAGAGAAATAGAGAAAGTGATTTTCTGGTGGTTTGGGGCTCTTTTCCCTTGTAAAAATTGAGTGGCTGTTTTTTATAGACTCAAATCCTTTCTGCAACTGTGACTGGCAGAATTTGCTTATTTGCTTCTGTGTAAGACACCTGTTTCAGGGGAATGTTTGTAAATGCTTCTTTGCAAAGTACACGCCAGCTGGGAAGCCTGCCAAGATCCAGCACAGCTGTTGCCAGAGGACTAGGAGGATGTTCTCATTGTTGTGCTTTTGGGAAAATGCCACGGGGCAATGCCCTCTTGACACAGCACGTGAGAGAACACAGGCTGAACACAGAAGCTGGGTAGCCTTCATGAACACAGAAAACTGAAAACTGAAACAAATCTTTGTTTCAGGGACGCTCCACGGATCCTGTCCCCAGCTGATACAGCAACAGCACAAGAGCTCAAAATCATTCACTCTACCTTAATTTATATTTGACATGCATAAAGTATGAAAGTATTAAGTCAAGCAGCTACATACTTCAAATCACCACAAACGCATGAATTCAATCTTACGCAAGGTGAGTATTGGTCTCTTTTCCCCAGTGTAACAAGTGACAGAACAAGAGGAGATGTTGTGCTAAGAAATTGACACAGCTAGATTGGATATTAGGAAAAGTTACATCACTAAAAGAGTTTTCAGCCATTGGAACAGGCTGCCTAGGGAGAGTGGTTAAGCCACAAACCCTGGAGGTACTTAAAAGATGTATAGATGCAGCACTTAGAGACATGGTTCAGTGGTGGCCTAGGCAGTGCTGTATTAACTGTTGAACTAAATCTTAGAAGCCTTTTCCAACCTAAATGGTTCTATAATTCCATAAAAGCAAATTTCAATGAACAATTTGTGATTGCTATTTACCTGGTCTCTATATGCATATAAATCCATATTTCCTGATGGGAAACCTTTGGCCCAGTTTGTAAAGTAAACCCCTGTTCCATCTGTCCAGAGAAACCTCATTTCATGATTTATATCATTTAATCCAATCCATGTCTCAGCGGCAAAATCTTTTAAATGGAAAGTAAGGAAAGCTAGAATAAAAAAATGCAAAGAAAAAGAAGGATAATTTTAACATCGGGCAGTTGAAATGCTTAGCTTCACTGAGATTAGTGATATTAATTTTTCTGAAATACAGAACACTTCACTGCTGATAACACAAGCAGGTGAGATGAAAAAGGAGATGAGTGTTGAGTTTTATGAACAGGGAACTAGATATATAACTGTGGCTTTGGATAAAATACTTCATCTAAGTATCTAAGATGGTACTGGAATAAACCCAAAAACATGACAGAAATGGTTTTTATAACATCCCAAGACACTTTTGAATTCCAGTTCAAGACATTAACAGCTGTGGAGATCACATAAATTTTTATAATCCCACAAGAGTGGTTGCCCCCAGTGACATAACAGCACCATGGAGCTCCTACCATTCGTTTATCTGCATAAGCAGAGCTGTTCTAGAACCACAAGAGTGTTTCTTCCCTCCCTGGACAGCTGGACAATAGCCAGCACTGCCTCAGCAGGGAGAAAAATACAAAAGAAACATGTTTGAAATGAGACTTAACAGAACTATTAAGCACAAGCAAATCAATTGTCACAGCTCTGAACAGTCCCAGGTGGATGCTGATGTGCCTTAGCTAAGGTGGTTAACTCACAAATGGAGCAGGCTAGGTCAGCTGATATTCATTCTGAATTATATTCAATCCACTAATCCATTATACATCAAATGTGGTGATAAAATGAATATATCATGGCTTTTACCAACTGCTGCAGTCATGGTTATGAATTTTTTTTTCCTCTGAAAAGAACAGATTCATTTCTGCCTGCTCTGTTAATCTTTCATCTTTCTTCAGCATTTTTAAATGTATGAGGCTTACTCCTCCAGGAATGAAACCTGTAGAATTCTTTCCCATTTATTTGCATTGTTGTTCTCTCAGAAATTGTAATAGGAACTCAGGCCTTTATGTCTGTACTTCCTGCAACAAAAATAGTTTTGTGCTAATAGCTCCACTTCTCATTGCTCTTTTACCTAGAATTTGAGTCCTGTGCGTGAACTAACCACCTGAAATTTGTATTGCTGAAATTATGTAGGAGAAGAATATAGCTGAAAAATGAAAATATGATTCTTCAGCTCTTCACAGTGGAAAACATAATTAGTACTAAGTTCTTATCAGCAGTTTAAATTAAAACTATTTAATTTCTCAGACTTCGATGCACTGTTTTACAATATTTGAGTTTTCAGTATTCTCTCGAGTTCACATGGAGTATGTGTTCTGCAGCATCTGCTTTTCATGTAGGATAAAACACTATGCCTGAAAAAAAGGGTCTATCTACCAAAGTCAATCTATCAAGGTCTTCCCCTGTTTTTAGTTTGGACATGTGCCTTGTTTACTCAAGCATGAGGTAGCTTTCCCCTGCTCTTTTCCTGAGGCATGGATGCAGCTCTTGGGTTCGTTACAATAAGCTCCTCTAGTGGCACATGGGTGGTGAGCTCTGGGTATGTGTATGAGCACTCAAGCCTGTTCCAAGCTGCCCACAGGCAAGTTCTTATCCTAAAGGTGTTCTGCTGGATTTAAAAGGAAAGCCATGCAGCATGTTAATGCCACCTAGTGAAACCACGTTGTTTGGAATGGAAATTGCAGAGTCCAGTTGGCATCACGTGCAAGCAGGAAAAAACACGACTTTGGCTGACAGAACAATATACACATACATATATCCCTGAGCCTACATTAAAATTTGGTAGATGCAAGTGAAGATTTCATTGTAGATTTCTAAAACTTACGTGTTTTGGAACAAAAATCAGATGTGCAATCATTATTCAAATCTGTTCGTATTCAGACAAAAAACCCATCGAGCCTGTAAGGATTAAATGTCATCTCATCTAGTGGCTACAAAACTGTGCACAGTACCTTGCACTTGTTCATTAGGGATCGAGGCCAGGTTTCCTCCTAAATTCATGCAAGCTGTTCGTGCAGCATGCCAAGTAACACGTTCCTCTTCTGTAGATCCAAATATTTTGTAACACTAAAATATGAATAAATTCGTCATATATTATCTTTATTCCAATATCTCTCAATTGATAATAACTGTTTCAAACAGAGCAGGATGGAGAAAAGGCAGTAAAATAATGCATTTATCTGAAAAATTACATTCAAATTTAAACGAGGTTTTGTGTTGGTCCTGACTCTATATAAAATTAGAAGTCTCATTAAAGTGTTTTGCTCAAAAACTGAAATCCCTAGAAAATAAGCAAATCCTAACTTTTCTACAGACAGCTAAAAGTGCTAAGTTATCCTTGATTGATTTTAGTCTCCCTGATTATTAATTGTATTCTATAACACATATCATTTTAGTACAGTTAAGGAAGACAAAATGTAGTTAGTAAAAAATATTATGTTTTGGTTAAAAAACACCAAGATCTAGGCATCAATACTTTAGGAATTCTGACTAAATGTATATCAAAAGATTTAAAGAGCTGACTAGATAATTGTCTTTTATCAATTGTAACTGAATTTGCTTCCTTAGAAGCATCATAAAAGCAATTTTCCTGCAAAACAGTGGATGGGTAAACAAAGAAAAGCATGCATGAGTCATAGCTCTCTGCATAAAAACTACAATATTTTGTTTAAATAAGAAACAGTATGATTAAAAAATTCCCTTGTTTTCTATTTAATGCTTTGCCAAACATCCAGCATGGACTGACTTTGTTATGGTACCTTATTATGAAAAGAAAGCCAAGCTGGACGACATCCTCTTGGAGTTGAAAATGTTGTTGGAGGAGAAGTTGCATTAATGGAACTGTTGTGCCTTTCACATATGTAGGGATTTGGATAGCCACAGTTTATATCATTCCAAAATCCTGTGTGTAAGATAAATGGGGAACTGTATGACACCACATCTCAAGCTGATTAATGGAAATCAGTTTCATTTATTCTCATGTACAATGCTGTTATTTGAAAGATAAGATCAAAGCTGTCTCTCAGTTTATTGTCATTCAATATCAGTGTCCAGGAAAAATATGTCACTTTATACATACTGTAATTACAGAATGTTAAAATCTTTGTAGAACTAGGTACTAGAAATTTCATAGTGACACATTAGGTCAATTTTAATAAAAAACATAAGCCAGCAACCACAACCATAGACCTCTAGCCACAAGCCTCTATCAGGTCTTCCCCCTGGTAGGCTAAAGGTAAGCACAAGAGTACAAAACTATTAAGTCCTGTAAGTAATACTATGGTCTACTTCAATAACTTTTTGCAAAAGAGGAAAAGAAAACAAGAGGAGGAAGAGGTGCTTCTCAGAAGAAAAAAATGTGACACAAACACACAAATAATGAAATTCATGAAAGAACATACAAAACTCACCTAAGTTCTTATACATAACTACACAGTTTTCATCATTGTTTGCAAAGTTAGGTTCATGTGGTGCCCATGCCAAATAATTCACTGGAGTGCCATCCATCCAGCTTAAGAAAAACAATCCAACAAAATGCTTCTTTAACATAAAATAGAACTTCTTCCATGTTAAAAAAGTAACTTTTCAATATGTTAATATAGCTCTTCACAGTAAAGTGTACAAGGATTTTTTGACCAAATTGCCTCTTTATTAGCTGCACTAAACTTACTCTCTCCTCGAAGACATACAAGGTAAAATAAAAACATCAAAAAAGCTGAATCTATGTAGATTAGGCCATTAAGAGCAAAATTGTAACCAGCAAATTATTAGGACACATCTTTCTAGTGGTCTGCAAGTTACACAGGTGCCCAGGTTCATTCTTCTGATACATGCACAAGGTACTTAAAAGTATGTTCATCTTAGGGTTCTTAGAAAACCAGAAAGACAGAAGAATCTCATTTTCAGAGGCTCACCTAACATCTTAATTATCCCCTTGATAATCGTCCATTTTACTGTGGACTATAAGGAGAGCTGAGAACTACTAGGCATCTATCCAGGCACTTGAAACACAAACTGAACTGCATCCAGGCCTGAATAAACATCACATGTCAAAATCAATATGGTGCTGCATACTGACATTCAGAAGGCCTGCAGAAAACCTGCTTGACCTCATGGTGCTACAGCTATCATTGTTCTAGAAAAAGAAAATGGGTTTCTTTTGTTCCTTTAATAGAGTCTGTTCTCAAAAGTTAAGGATGTAGAAAAAAGAACATTTTACTTATCAGTTATATATTAACATCTATTTATATTTTCAGTATAAATCACAGAATAAAGGAAATTAGAATTCCTGAATAAAAATTCAAAATACATTAGCTGCAGTGTAATTTTTTGTCTAGGTTTGAGTAGATTCTATTTAGGAAACATGCAGCATTTCTTCTGGACAATCTAGAGCTAAATTAAGATATAATTAAACCACTTGGGAATACAATCATTTTTTAATTGACTCAAACCTCGGTATGACCTACCTTGTACTTTGGTCAACACTCAGCTGTAAACCAATGAAATATGCATCCTCTTTGCCATTTTTCAATATCTAGAATGCAAAAATTAGAATTGTATAAATGCCCCCAATTGCCATATAAACCTATTATGATATTGATGAGTAAAATACCTCTAACTGACAGAGGATATGAACTGGAATTGTTTTCTAGCTACAACATTTAAGTTAAAGCAGCTCACAGCTGACAGTCCAGGGTCAAACTTTGCCATTGGCCAAAAAGCTGTGGTCACTGTATCAACTCTTCTCACATTTTACTTGAAAGCCACTGAAATCAGCACCTATTGCACAGTCTTTGCAGTGGACTTTGCCTGACTAATTTCTTGCAAAGTCAAGCCCCATCCTAAGTTTTGGATATAAATTGATACATGTCCTTGTGTCCTCTCACTCTTCAGCCAGCTCAGAAAGTGTTCTATGTAGTTCAAATATAACTTTTAAACATATTCCTGGTTAAAAATAAGTTGGCCTCAGACAGCATAAAAAACAAATTATTTCAATTATACAGGAAATAGGATTTCAAAGCCCTCTCTCACGGCATAATCCATGTCTCAGTTTTTTCTCTCTCCATAACTATAGTCTTATGACAAGAAGGAGGCAAAGGAGCAAACTTGAAGACCAAAAAGAGACCACAAGGTGGGCTATAGCTCAGATAAACAGACAAGATCTAAAGTCAGTGTTGTGAGCATTGTCAAGCCAATTGCTGCTTTGATCCACTACTTAAGATTTCCTACAAAATCATAGCTCACCAGCATAATACTTTTTGTTAAAATGATTCCACAGATCCCTTGACAGTTAGAATTAGTTTGTTCTTCATGCTAATCTGGCTTAGCATAACTGCAATTTCACTATCAAAAGGTGTAGGGAGATCACCATGGTGAAACGGATCTGTGCTCACTTGTTTGGGATGGTTTATTCCATAGTATAAATGATTTTTCTTACATATCTCCAGAGGAACTTTCTTTCACTTTCACTCTCAATGACAGAAAGGTCTCCAAAGTTCTTTTTGCAGAACTCACGACCCTCTTCCATAGGAGCAGGCTCTGTGCTGAAATAGTACTGTTTGTCTTCATGTATGATCCATCCATCCTCAGTAGTCTTGTATTCTGTAAGATAATTGCCGAGCTAACTATTCTGCTCCTGAGATACAAGACATTCTCCTTAATAAAATTTTAACAATGCTTTTGAACACACATACAAAGAGCAATGGCAGTAACACCTACCAGGTACAGGAGATTCTGTTGGTTCAGGCTTTACACTTGCCCCTGTGAGAAAAATATATTTATTATGATTGCATACTTTCTGTCTGA
Organism: Thryothorus ludovicianus; assembly: GCA_013397245.1. Lineage (NCBI taxonomy): Eukaryota > Metazoa > Chordata > Aves > Passeriformes > Certhiidae > Thryothorus > Thryothorus ludovicianus. Next base: position 953,716 of record VZTB01000696.1, read on the forward strand.
AAAGACGATATTCACTGTGACTGATAGACATGTTTTAATACTCACACTGACTTTTACAGTTAGAAATGGATTTAACACCAAAATGTAGAAGGAACTAATTAGCCTGAATCTCTTATTTTTTGTATACTATTCAATTTTAAATACATAGTTTTGTTCCCTGGGGTTATTCCTTAAATGCGAAGCATTATAAATACCTTGAACTTTACCTGAATCAAATAATTTTTTGCTCATTGGAAGCAGTAAAACTTATGTCCCAAAGCATTAACTGTGTTAAGAGTTAATAATAGTAATAGTTGTCCTGGATCTCCATCTTTCTCTTTTCCCCTGGTCACAAATACTTGAATGCTGGCTTAAACCAGAGGCAGCAGGAATGCAGGCTGGGCTGTCACCTGATGTGGTGCCCTAAATACTACAGAGTGAGGTTCTTTCCCTCTTTCTCTGGTTGAGAATAACTTCTGCCTTGATCTTAAAAATTTCCCTAAATAAAATCTCACTGGAAAGGATATCAAGAAATTAAAAGGTTCTTAATGAAAGGAAAAACTTGTTTTTGCTATGGCATCACGGAGATGGGATCTTGGACATCATCATTAGTATCTCAGGAAAGCAATTTACTATACAGAAAAATTCTGTCCGTTTGGGATTACCAATTAGTTTTGTACTAAAATTTAATCTCACAAATAATGAAGTTTATTAGGAAAATCTATGCCTAAGAAAGTATCTTACCAATAAAAGGTAAGATATTCATTGTCAATAATCTAATGTAGAATCTTTATTTTGCTCCTCTCCATCCCACTGCAAGAGTGCAGTAAAACACTTAAATGTGCACTTCGTAAAAAGCTCAAATTTAGATAGATTTCACTGCTAGTGAAACTCAAATGTTCCTTAAATTGTAAATATTTTCTTGATATCTTCAGTAAATAAAAAACATCCAAATACATATCTCATGAGAATTTAGCAAGTAATCAACATGTGAATATAGAAATAAAGTAACTCAAAACCAGACTCCATCCTGAAAATACACATTCTTAGCAGACAAAAGAGCACTTGAGGCAAGTGAAGGAGGGAACTAAGGAGGTTTTGAAATTTTTTATTTCTCAAAATCAAGGGGAAAATCAACCAAGAATATCTTCTTATTACACCCATACACAGGAGTTAGCAATACCTTTTCTTATTTGGCAAATCCATCCATACAGGTAATCACAGTGCCTGTCATTCCAAAGCATTCTGGAATCAGCATTGATCTCTGCACACAATTCAACTCCTTGATAATTATTTGGCTCACCAAAGCCCCAGTTTTCATACTTCACCTATGACAGAAGAAGTTTTGTGAAGATTCTGTTATATGAAAATAAAGCAAGGAAGAACGGGAGGAGACAACGTCAAAAATAGACCTACAAATTGTTCCTATTGTCAGGCTAATAATCCTCCTGTGCAAATGCTGACATTTCAAACTTTTTTCAGATATTGCAAATGGATTGCAGCTTAGGTTAGCAGTGGTTTCTGTTCATACTTGGAAAAATATAAACATTTTTCATAGGATCTAAATTCTGTAAAATACATTTAATAACAATGTTGTGGCATGCTACATCTTAGACATAAATGAAATATACAATATGAGTCAAATAGGATATTTTTCAGATGAAATAAAAATGTTGGCATTTGCCTCACAAAAGTATTACTGCTATTCTAATTTTCCTATATAAAATCCAGTTTCAGGTTTCTGTACTGTAAATTGCTACCAACATATCTTGACCAACTTTGCATAAATTACACATACATCTCCAAAACCACTTTTGTTTCTACAGTTCTATACCTTAGTTTAAAGTGCAGTAAGTAAACTGACATTTAAAAAGTGTCTTCATCTCCATTAAATGTAAGCCATTGCAGAAAATGATCAAAGAAAAGAACTACTAAAGAAGGACTATTTTATACAAAAAATCCTTGCATTTATAAGAGCATCCTTTTAGTCTCCATGTATTTAGTTTCCTCATTGATTCAACATCTAACTTCTTACCAAAAATCAGTATGTTTTAGCCAAAAATATCAAGCCATGAAATTGCTATTCATTAGACTTTCTAAAGAGAGCACGATACAGAGGGTTACGTTTAAGCATAAAATTACACAGAAACACATACACTACATATAAAGGAGAAGCCCAGGGAATGCAAAATAACAGCTGTGGAAAATTAAATTACTCACTGGAGATCCATCACTCCAAGCAAAGCCATCATCAGGATTCAAGTAATATAAACCCATCCAGAAATTCTGGTTGTAATAGCCATTGTTTCTGAAAACAAACAAAAAAATACGAATACTAATAAGGGCATTACAATATTTTTAACAATCTATTACTTGCTACATTTAAGAGTTCTCTAAGGATAACTTAATGATGTTAAAAACAATAAAAACCTAGGTTTTAAAATGCATCTGCTTCTAGCTGTTATCTTTATGCATTAACTCAGATTGAAATACAGATCAAGAAAATTGACAGATATAACTTTACATAAAGTGCCTTAATACCTTTGTATAATGGTTCACTGGCTATTGCTGTCCCATTTCTCAACTTTTCATTTTCTCTGTAAAGGCACTTACAGTTTTCCAAGAGTTACTTTCTGCAGGTGAATCACATTTCAAAAATAACACCTTCAACTAACACTTGTCTGCAAGCAGACACATTTTACTGATTTATCTGAATATATTCAGTTAATTTCTGGCAAGGAAGCATCAGAGACTTCTTCCTTACTGTAAATATACAGCTGGGATTCTAATATGGTCATAGCATTTTGCAGGGCCATGATGTTTCAGTATTGCTTCTTGGTTAGCCAGGGATATATGAGATCCTTGAGTATGGTTTGCTCTGGTGGTATCACTAGTGTTAGCTTTTCATCTTATTTGAAAATCTCACACACGTTAGTTGCAGTTAAGGGACTTGCTAACCTTATTTACCTTCCTTATGTAAGAAAAAAATTAATCTGAAGTTGCCTCTGCTTTTTGATTAGTTCACAAAAGGGCCAAAAAAGCCACATTTTATCCAGATTCATCAAACTGTTACCATTTTTGTACACTTAACGTGAATACAACTGACATCTGTAGTAATTTTATAATATCAACAACTCCACAGTAAATAGTTTGACTTCAGATGACAAACATTGCCTTAACTAGACATCTCACCAATGTTATTTCAGCACAAGCCTTCCAAGTTATTGCTGCTAGTCACACAGCTCCTGCTATTTCATCAGCTCTACACTTCTGCCATGTGTTTGAGACACAGACACAGACACAGACACAGACACAGACACAGACACAGACACAGACACAGACACAGACGCAGACACCGACACAGACACAGCACAGACCACAGACACAGACTGGCCTGTGCAGAGGCAAACACAGTGAAACTCACGCCATGGAGCGCCATATCACCGACTGCTCCTCCTTGCCGTGGATGGAGGCCAGATCTCCCCCTACGGATCGGCAGAACGCCTGCGATTCCAGCCACGTCTTCCTGTGCTCTGCCCGTGAAAAAGGCTAAAGAGAACGCTTTGCCATCAGACAAAACACGAGATCAAGAAATACCCAAAAGCAATTGATTTACAACAATATTCTGTGGGGATTACAGAAACTGTGAGTACAGGGCTTAGGAGTGTTCTCCTCTGTGAAACACAGGCTTGGAATGAACTCTTTCAGTCAAGTTACTGCATTGCTGATTGGAGTGTCTATTGCAAGACGACAACCAGACAACAAGCCTAACAGAACTGGAACTTAAGAACAGGTCAAACCTAAGATTAGTCTTTAATAGAATAAACAAAAGCAGAAGCATTTCAGTAGAAAGAAAGAAGACTTCTGCATAGAATCTGGAAAAAAATATTATGAAACAATAGGACACACATATGCCAGTTTTTAATGGGATCATAAAATATTCTGGGTTGTAAGAGACTCACAAGGATCATCAAGTCCAACTCATAAGTGAATGGCCCATAAAGTCATGAAATCTTCAACCATGGCATTATAAGCACTATGACAAAAGGAGCAAATCGCATGTATGTGAAGAAAATAGAAACTACCTTAATGAAGAAATAACCAACATACTTACTTTGAAACAGAAGCTAATGTGATTGTTTGAGTCCCAGCCTTCTGGACACTGGGGAATAGGAGTTGTTGTGGGAGCAGGTGGGGGTGTCACCCCTTCTGCCCATACTTTGCATATGAACTTCGCCTTTTCTTCACATTTTATTACATCCCATAATCCACCTGCTATTCCAGTCCTCATGGCAACACAGCCTGGCTTTCTTCCTGATTGTAAACAGTAATGCACAAAAATGCCAAGTTAGAAAATTTCATATTCTATCCTGGCAGAAATAAAATCATTGTAAATAGTTAAAAATGTTTCTAATATTAGAGCAGGTCCCCGGGAGGGCCACAAAAATCATCAGAAGGCTGAAACTCCTCAGGCTTATGGAGTGGGGTTGCTTTGCCTGGAGAAGAGAAGACTCCAGGGAAACATTATCATGGCTACTCAATATCTAAAGACTGCTTAAAAAATTAAGAAAGACATTTTACCAGAGCTTATAGTGATAGAACAAGGGATAACCATTTTTAAATGAAAGCGGTAGATTCAGATTGGGCATAAGGAATTAATTTTTTTTTATTATGAATGTAGTGAGTAACTGGAACAGGTTGCCTGGAGAAGTTGTAGATGCCCCAAAGTAAAAGTTCTCAAGGTAAGGGGGCCTAGGATTTGAGCAATTTTGTCCATGGCAGGGGTGATCTTTAAATGTTCTTTCAACACAAACCATTCTGTGATTCTACAATTCTAATTAATGAAGAAAAAAAAAAGGCAAGATATTCTGTAGTTCATCCACTCTGAGATACTGAATTATAACTCACACCAAATCACCTGCAGTGGCTGACTCTAGCTAGATCATAACTTTAGATCCAAAAAATTCTCCCCTAAATCTGAAGATGTGGTTAGAGCTAGTTCCTCAAATTTTTCTTATTTGACTAACAATTTTCAAAAACTGGGTATATATAAGCCTACTATTGGCTTAGTGGTCTACGTAGCCTTACCACTTCATCTGACACATTCAAATCAGCAATCAGGTACTGAAATTAAACAGAATCAGAGGACCTCCTGAAAGGTATATGCAACATACCAGAAGTTTAAATACCAACAACCACCCCCTCTACTGATGTGATCATGCCAGAGATTAAATGTATTTTGGCTCTCTTGTCTGACCTCACAAAATTTCTCTAGGACTCAGAGATTCTTCGTGCATGCTGTGATCCCACACTCAGAAAGTGCAGTGAAGAAGTGTGCCACGGCTGGACAGGCAGGACTTGCAAGGAGGGTCACTAGGGCTGCAGAGATTGCTCCTCCAGAGCAGTACAGGCACAGACTTCCCCAGAATAGTTGCAAATCAGAAACTTGATCTTAATGAAAAGTTTTTTTTCCAAACACATACTAAAAACTCATTTCAGCACTAGGCCGAAACTCAGCAAGCATGCTGGATTCTTGGGGAAAGCAGCTGGATGTATCTGCAAGCCCTTGGCCATTATGTCATCGAGAGAGCACTGAGGAAAAATCTTCAAGCAGTGGGAGACCTATTTTGGGCCCTGGACTCATTAAACAACCCAGAGTCATACTTACCAGGCATTTCAGAATTCCAGTGTGTAAATAAGACAGATTCACCATTAGACCACTTGAAAGTTCCCTTTTCTTCAACATCTGAAAGTCCAATCCAAAAGTATCTTTCTGTTCTCAGCCCAACCAGGCTGGTCAGATAGGCTTGTTCATATCTGTTCAAAAGAAACCAATCAATAAGTTAACACTGTTAAATTTATTCTTTAAAGTTGTAAAAGACTTTGCATTTTCTCAGAATTACTGCTGCACCTTCTTGAAAGCATAGCTTGGATGGATTTTCTTTAGCAAAGAATATAACAAAACCATTAAATAATAGGTATTTTGTAATATTTGATACCAGATGTTGGGAAGGATGAAACAGGAAAGCCTTGCAAATATGATTGCTTTGCGGAAGGCTTTAAAAATGTAGAAACTGTAAGTGAGATTGAAATGAAGGCAATCTTCAACATACCAAATCTTAGTTACTGAACAACTGGAAGGCTGGTATGTCCGGCTGAGAGTAATCCCCTCTTGTATAGATAAGCAAGACCCTCTGCTTGCTGATAAGTATGGTAATGTAAGGATTCTTATAGGCTGTATGTAAATGCCATAAAATTTGTATCTTATAATAGATTGGTTAGTGGAAATTAGAATATGCAACATAGAAGAGGATTTATTGCATTGTAACAAGAACCTCGCTCTCTTCTTTCCTCTTTTTTCTCTCTCTTCTTACTCTGCTTCTTCCTGCTCTTACTCTTGCTCTCTTATCTACTCTTATCTCTTGCTCCTCAATCCTTTGTTCTCTCCCTCCTGGGCCTGCTCCGAGCTGCAGTTGGCAGCTCTAAGCAGGGTCCTAGCTTGCGCCTATGCCCTTTGTAATAAAACTTAAGTTCTAGGATTCAGCTTCAGAGATCTCTCGTCTCTGTCCGCCGTCCCATTCACCGGGGACACAACAATCACCCACAACAGTGTCCTACAACCAGAGTATTTTGCTTTCTTCCCAGATGCCTAGTGAATAAGGTGGCCTAATCAAGAACTGACAAGAAATTGGTGGTAAAGAAGAAACCTGACATGCCTTACATTTTATACCACTGTATTTTGTGAGTTCCTAGTATTCTTGTATTTTATTACTTCTTGCTTCAGACAAATCCAAAATTGAAAAAAGAGTCTCAGAATTACTGAAGGAAGTTACAAAAAAGCAGAGGCTAAAATAGCATGATAGTAAAATATAAATCTAAGGAACACTGTAAATTAGATCCAATGATTAAGCAAGACATGTAATATTTAGCAAACAAACTTATGTAGAGGTAAAGCCTGTCATAGTTCGCTATGGGGGTCAAAGAAACAGCTCTTAAGAAATCAGAGCAAATAAAAAAAAGTCTCCCCTTAACAAGGTGTAGTCTGAAGGCCACGTTATTGTTAAAACATTTTTATGGCAGCTGCAGTGCTATCTATGCTTAGAGAGCTACCATTCATGACAGTTGAAGCTTTCACAGTAGAACATCCCTATTTTGATTATATAGAAACAAAAAGGAGATTTTGTAAAGCATCAAGTCATCTGCAAGAAAATTATTTTGTTTCTTAAATCTTTTATTTTTCCTATATTTCACATGGAGCAATGTGTAGTACTTCTCCAGAAATTTTGCACACACTGAACCTTGGCTGCATTGCGACAGATTTTCAGGTACCAAGTGCTTTACATCATTTGATCTCTCACTTCCTCAATTCAAAGACCAGATAGTTGAAAATTAAATCCTCTTGCTCATTTATACTACATTTTGAAAGGAATTCAGAGCCATATCTCTTCATTTAATAACCAAAATTGGATTCTGTATTCCTCACTCAAGTTAGCCACAAGTAAGAAGAACATATAGTTCCATTTTTTATTTGACACAACCATCTATATCAATACTGATTTCACAGCCAGATTCCTGGATTTGAATTTACATGTAAAAACTCTGAGAAGTTCTGTATCGACGGATAGCTGTCCTCTGAAGCTGGATTTTTTTCCAGATCAGTCTTTACTCTAAAATGCAGGTGATGCTGGAAGTTGAATACTCATGTGACCCCCTCAAAGAAGTAAACATTTACATACCTGTCTTCAACAGTTGCTAAAAAGGCCTGATGCCCTCCACATGTTTGATTTGCTTGAGAAAATGTTACAAATGTATTTCCAATGAAGTAACAATAAAAACCATGTCTTTTCCAGCCCTGTCAGAATAAATGTGAAGTGATCACATGTGGGAAAGGGAAAGGGAAAGGGAAAGGGAAAGGGAAAGGGAAAGGGAAACAATGAAACAGAAAACTGATCTATACCATTACCTAACCACTAGACAAAGAAACAATGTAACTGAAAAAGTCAGACCAGAAACAAGCAGGATCAAAGCTTTCTAGAATTTTGTTTCATAAAACAATTTTAAATATCTAATGAATTTTCAATCGTATTTCACTCACAAAAGGCTGAGAAGCTTTGCTGTGCATCTTTTGTGCTCAGAACAGGATTATAACCAGCACATAGGCATCATGCAATCACGAGGACCATCTTGAAAAGCAAACTTCAGCTTGAATTTTCAGAAAGAGAATGACACCTCAAAAAAGTTAGTTTATTCTTAGCTAACATTAAAACTCACTCCTAAAGTTTTGTCATTCAAATATTTACTGAGGAACATGCTCTCAGAGAAGGCTGCTGTGATCAGCCAGAGTTCACAAAAAAAAAATCTTCTGACGGTTTTTAATTTCTCATTTTTGAGAGACTCATTTTTTCTACAAGGGTGTACTTAGTTCTATAGGCAACAGACATAAGCATGAGGAACCCTTTATTTCCTCCAACACTTGTAAGGACTCCAGGTACTCTACAAATACTGGGAATAATCATCAAATACATTCTCTGAAGCTGTGTAAAGCAGACTTGGAAGGAAAGGAAATTTCTTTGAGGAAAACAAATAGTCAGTAAGATTTCCTATGACACAATAAATTTCAGTTGCTTTTTGTAATTACTAGGTGTTATGTCATTAGAAATCAAGCAAGTAAACAACAGATCTGCTGACAATTCAGAAGACTCACATTAGATTCATTTTACTTGGCCACTGGTAATTGTTCAAAGTAGAGAGCACTGCCAGAGACCACAGCAAAGCCCTGAGAACAGCATTTAGACAGGGACACCCTTCCTGCTATGAACAATTTTGTAGAAAGCTGGAGCTGGAGCTGAAGTGCAGCTGATGGTACAAGCAAACTCTTTAGAGAAGCGTTAATGCCAATCAAGGATAAATGATCTGCTGCAGGGATAAGAGGTTTGAAATTTGGTTTCAGTTCTGGAAAAAAAAAGGGAGTATCAAGAGCCAAACGACAGCCATAGATTAAATTTAGTCATATATATCACCTACTCCACCTGCCATAGGAATGAGAAGGCAAACTCTTCTGAATATGATGAAACAGAACCTATTTTTCCTGCTTTTTCTGTCACCTAGGTGACAGTTTCTCTTTTTTATCATTCTTAGCAGCCTGTTCAGATCAGACAGCTTTTTCTTCACTTACTCTCTGGCAGCCCGTGCTAATAGTTTCCTCTTCTGTAGGAGCATCTGACATAGGTTTCCTTTTACAGATGTAGCCAATTTTCTTTTCACAAGAATGGTCTGCCCAAAATCCATCCTGAGCATAAAACAGAAGTTCAGTCAACTGGGATTTAATCTTCAAAAAAACCTGATTTATACTTCTAAGTATTTAATAACTTTTTGCTAGCTAGGAGAAAAATCCTTCATCGAAGTTCATTACTTAGTTCCAACATCATTCATGTCTCACTTTTTCTGGAGTTGATATACCATTGTCTTACACTTTCTTTGATTATCTTCTGAAAAGCAATCCCTTGATGGTGACTGCAATACACCACCTTTACAAAGACTACTTATTTAATAATCATGTTGGAGAAAAGGATGAGATCGGCTATCCCCATAGAAATACAGCTCTAACAGGAAAAAAAACACCCCACCAGAAGACTGCAATTCTTCATTAATACTTACACAAAACTTTGAAGATGCCAAAAGTTTTTTGTCAAAGTTAGAATTAATATTCTTATTTCTCACAGTGCAGGTTCTCAGAAGAAACAATGACATTCAGTGGGAGTTGTACCAAAAGTAAGGAATATCACATCATGTTCTCAAAATATTTTACATACATTTTGGCTGAACAGATGAACTAAGGTATGAGGAGAAACTTGTGTTCCATTCACCTGTGCCTTAAAGACTACACCATTATGACTGCAATTTCACAGCAGTTGGTAGCAATGTTTTTTAGTTGTTGTTCTTTATATTCTTTCAACCCTTCACTCCCTTGCAAATGTAAAATAATCATCACGGTAATACACAGACACTTGTGCCACAATATTCCAAGCTCTCAAGAGCTCAACAAATCCTGCTTCCAGCAAAAGCTCTCTCAAAGCTCAACGTTCTGCCTACAACAACAAATCTTTGGATGTTCATCTGGTGCTTGTGTCTGTCCTGTGCTTACTGCAAAGCGAGTCCATGGGTGGCTGCCACATCCTCCCCTACCATGTCCTTCTCTTTAGGTTGGTAGACCCTTCCAATAATCACCCAAATCTCACACTGGGAGAAATCAGCTTTGCAAAACCTTCAGACTTCTTCAACACAGGAAAACCTACTCTGAAGCTGTGTGTCTCCAGCCAGGAAGATCATTTGCTGCCTTTCCATAACTGTGTCTTCACTGGGAAATTCATGCAGTAATTTCTAGATGCTTCTTTCCATGTCTTATGAGCTGCCTTTTGCAAATATATCTCTGTTCTCTTACTTTCTCATTAACTAAACCCAAACACTTCCATGAAAAAGAAGGTGTTACAGACAGGGCCAGGCTTTGTTCCATAAAAATAAGTGATGGATTCATGACTTCTGCCAAAGACCAATCAACCCATAATTATCAACAATGGAAACATAAATGTACTTAGGTAGGTAAATGTCAACAAACTGAGAAGATCAACTTATAGTTTAGCATTTATGCTAATTTTTCAAAATAAGGAAATACCTTTGGCTTTTTTCCCCTCCTGATAAAACAGGCAAACTCTAAAGGAGGTGGTAAGTTTAATATTTTTAGTTTTCACAAAAAGGAAAAATACTACATCAACACAGACTGACTCTTATGCCAGGTAATATCTCTGTTCCTGTAATACTCCCAGGTCACTGATCATTGCCAGATTCCAGCAGACAGCCCTTTCAAGGCAGTCTTTAAATTGTAGGTGTACAGTCACTCAGGAAAGGCTTTCACTAATGCCTCTGCTAAATACTTTACTGCTTTTCTCACAGCTTTTCATGTGCAGTGCAGATACAAGCAGAGCAATTAAACCACCTTCATCCAAGAGTAATAACTTTGCCTAGAAAAATAAAATTAAGATTTCTATTTTTTTCTAAAGTATTTCTCTCTAGCATCAATAAAAATTGCTAGTGCAGTTTTTTAAGGTGAATCCCATGTTCAATCAAAATATAAAAAAGGCAAACATATCCAAAATGTCTTTTTAGCTTCCTAAAGAAACACATTTACATGTTTATCTGCTTCCCAGTGTAATCAGAAGATTATTTTAAAAATCCACATGCACAAACTGAAATCCAGAAATGTGGATCTTGGGGAGCAGTTGCCACTACTACCTGCTTTTCAGGGAAAACAGTGAAATTTTCTGGAATCCTCAAACAGAGATCTTGCCTCAAAAAAATTAACTCTTGTCTCTAAAGTAGGCTGCTTCAAGCAGTAATATCTCCAGTTTTAAAATTATTTTTTATTATTTGCTCTTGCATAGGAAAAGTCCAACGGATAAATTAACTTATGAGACAATTTAGTCAATAGCTATGTGACTTTACCTTTCCCTTCATAACAACACAGTCCTCTTGCCTGTTGTTTGCATGAGTGGGTTCTCCACGAAGCCACTTAGTGTAGGTGACAGGTGTTCCGTCACTCCATTCAAAGTACATCTGAACCTTGAGGTCATTCAACCCAATCCACAGCTCATCAGATGGTTCTAAAACATACAATTAACAATCCTGTCACATAATATGAACTTTTGTCTTTGTGGAAAAGAAAAAATTTCTTCTCAGGAAGTTGAAAAGGCACTCAGGAAATTAGGGTTCTCAGCCTTATAGAAGTCAGACTGGTTCTCATTCAGTCATCAGGAAAGGCCACTCACCAAAGTGACAATAAAATAAGGGTGTTCATAGAAAACAACCAAAATACTCCCTTTGCTGAATTATATTGCAACACAACTAGGTTCATCTTCTTTTCCAATTCAAAACTCTCATAACAAGATATAAATAAATACACCTAAATAATATATTACCTCTCCTTTTCTTCCTACTTTTAGTATAGTGAAGAAAGAAATGTCCTATTTTCTAGTTCTGACACCCACTGATGCTTTTTAGAGCTGAAAAAGAGAATACTTGCCAAGTTTTCCCATTATATGTGTTTCTATATTTTATTTCATTTCAGAGTAAAGTGAAATTAATGTGTTTGTTGGATTTCTTTCACTTTATGGATTAAGTTAGCTGCTGGCTCTTGGCTTGAAGGAAACTGCAGGACTGGTCAAGGAATTTACTTCACACAGATATGTTTCTGAGAGGTTTCCTGTTCTGGCCATCAAGACACTGCAAATATCACCCTCACAGCCCATCACCTGAATGACAGGGTCAACTCTCTGTCCTTTCTCCTTCCCTCCCTTGACTCTGCTGCCTTTATTACCCCTAAGTGTGATCAGCCCTCATAGTTCATCCTTAGTTTCTCACCATTTCTCCCTCATTGAGAACCCCTCAAATTTGCAGGCTCTCAGGCTCCATTTTCAAACAAACACCTTTACCCCTTCTTGAAGACTGTGACTTATGTTCAGAAATTCCCAAAAACTATGTTTCAGTACCCCTGTTTAAACTCTCTTCTGCTAAGACAGTGAACGTGTTCCAATTCTAATGCACATCATGCTCTCACTCTCTGCTTGCCCACTGCCATCCATGCTCTTTAATTTAGTTTTTGTTCAGTTACCTCTTAAAATCTTTCTGTGTTTACTGAGCATTTAGCCCAGCAGAGGCATTTTCCATGCCCAGAGCTCCTACAGTGGTGGGCTCACACCATGATAATACAAACAATAAACATCAATCTTCAACAAAATAACTACATCAAAGCCATCTAAATAAGTCGTGCAAATAAATCCACAGTCTCTTCCTACATAATTTTTTTTTCCTCACTAGAAGAACTGTTGCTTTTTTTGCAATCATGTCTTCAGCTGTATGACTAAATACTAAGAGAGTTTTTTTCCTGACATTTGTAAAGCTGCTTCCCATTCTCAGTCATGCACTGGGCCACATTTGTGCTATATCACATGCTGGACTTCCGTGTAAACATCCAGAATGCACTTCTTTATTCTTTATGTTCCTCTCTAAAGTTCTGCTTTGTGGGTGATGCCAACAAAAGCTCAGCTACCATGACAATATTCATCTCATTGTACCCTTTCTTCCTTTGTTTTGTCATGGGACTGTGAATTGTTTGGCACAAAGATAGACTTCTGTTCTTTCTGTACAGCAGTGTTCTGATGCAGACAAGATTTTCTAGGCACTGCAATACATGGTGTTCTCCTCTCAGTGATGAACAAGGGTAATCTGATACAGTCATAAACTGTCGTAAAAGGCTTCTTTAGTTGTTCCAATTTTAGTCCTCTGAAAAGAATGCTTTCAAAATAGTCTGTTGCAGCTAGTGTGTCATTTTTGAGAAGCCTGGTTTCCATCAGGACTATTTGCCTTTCAAAACCACTCAACTTTAAGAACAGCAGACAGTTCAGGAAAGGTCTTTGGAGGAGGTATTAAACTATGAAATAACCTACTTCCCATATGTCAGGTGAAAATACAACTAGTTTCCTATGTCCCAATGTCTCATCAAGAGGTCCCACCTTTCCTAAGAATATCTTTTAAAAGAGTGAAAGTTTCATGTTGTTTATGAAAGAGCAAGTCACTTTTTCAGGAATGTGAAGGTAAGCACAAGTTGCCATGGAGGTAGGATGCAAAAGGAAAACATATCAGCTATTTTACGATTTCCACTCCAGGACTGCTGCAGCTCAAAGCACATGGCTACACTTTAAGTGAAGGATAAACCAACTCATCTTTACCTGGCACTAAAAGCACACACAGGATCAGTCTCTGCAAAAGAGCACATGTAGGTGTGAACCTGCTTCTTCCATCAAGAGCACTCAAGAGCAGGTTCATGAAAAGCAAGAGCAACCATGAAATTGCCTCAGAGTCAGCATGGCTGCATTCTCCTAGTGCACACACCTTGCATCTGGAGGCTAACTTGCCTTGCAACAGCTCAAATATGTCCTCAGAAACCAAGCACATAAGTATTGTATTTGATATGGGACACATCTGAATCCATGTACTGAGCAGATGGATTCTTTTTTTCAGGAGAAGCACAACCAGCATGGCTTGAAACATAAGGACATGGCAGTGTAAATGATAGGATGCAGATCTTCCCAAACTGTCTTGGACCAGCAGAATTTTCTTCCCCCCATTTATTTTTGAAGATTGATTGTAAAATCCTTTTATCTTATGAAAAGGTTTTAAATTGTTTTAACCTATATTAAAGAAGAGAGGAAGGAGAAAGAATAAGAAATGAGTTTGGGGATAATGCAATTCACATAATTGACCACAGCTTTTTTGTGGCAGTAAAGGCTGTTTGGGTTTTGTGCTCCTATTCTGTGATTTTGTTTCCTTTGATTTTTTAAATTTAAAACTTAAGTCCTTATACACTCCATGGTCAGGACAATTACTATTTTTAAACAGTCTCCTCATTTTATTAAAAGGTAAGACATGTTCAAAACCCTTCCTTTACTTAGTGTATATATATATATGTCTGTGTGTGTTGTTATGAATAAATACTCACGGTACCCAAGTTGAGAAATAACAAAGCTGTATTCTTCAACATTATGGATGCTTGCCAGATCTCCATCCTCTTTCCTGCAAGATGTTAAGGCATCTTTCCATATTTTAGGGTCCCTATGAATTATGTAACAGTGACCAGCGTATGACATCCATTGATCAGGACACCTAATAGGCACATTATTCTCTGAAAAAGAAAAATTGCCATGAAGAGTTTCAGAATTCTGTTCTTAACTAAAGACTAAACATCACATCAGAAAATATTCAACAAAAAAAAATTAATCATATTTTTTTTCACAAAGAACAGCAGAGATGAAAAAAATGTACAATGACAAAAATCTGCATGAATAATTGAAAGTTGAAACTTTCACATTTTTTTTAAAGAACACTGTAGTTGCAAACAAGCACTTGCAAGTTGAGAAGACAATTAAAGCACAGTTTTGTCTTTTATATGCACGCATATATACATATTAAAACACAAGGTCTGCAGAGTGATGCTTTATAATTTTTTACACTGATGTCAGCACCTCTCTTTAACTCCCATGCCAAATGTTAAGAACCTGACTTTACAATTCATATTTATGAGAGTAATTATTTTTCCCAAAAACTTAAGCACTTTATGGATTAGCCCATCTGCTAGACTATGGAAAGAAGTAACTGATTATACATAATCCTAAAAGAACTCAAGAAAAGGCTACAGTTTTTAGGAATCTTTTTCAGAAGCTTAGCTGAGAAAATTATGTTTTCAAAGTAAATGACTTATGCTTAAAACTTGCTTTCAGAAGCTCAGTAGAAGAGCACCAGGGTATTGCCAACAAACACATTGCTGTTCAGCAAACAATTCAGCCTTGGGAGGAGTACCACCCCAATATATAACAAACAGAGTATTGCTGTTGTAGAAACAAATTATGATTCTTGCAGCTCTTTATTTGTAATCAGCAGATGGGTTTAGCAAATACCAATATATAGAGTAGAACAAGGACAGCAGGTTTTCAGAAATTCTGCTGGCAAAAAAACTTGTATATGTCAGAAGAAGATGCAGAAATGTGTTTGTTTAACAGCGGGATATATTCTGTAGAAATGTTTAAACAGGTACCCAAACTCATGGCCAGTCAGGCCCATGTTGCATGCACATATCCTGTTTAAACTGGACTATACTGATGATCAATAGACACTTAGCGTCACAATACACATTTCTATCATAAACAGTACCTGCTCTTTCAGACCTGTGTCTAAAAAGTGCTGGCATGTTCTCACAAAATTCTAGTAAAACTAAACATTTTTCCCCAGGACAAGGGGATCAGTGCTTGGTCAGAGACCTCTCAGTTCTGCCAAAGGAGAGGAAAAAATGAAGCAGAGGGTAGAGGAGCCCCAGGAAAAGAAACTGAATGCTCATGGCGATGTTGGGAGAAAAAGAGAGCACAAAGGTGACAAACGCTGCGAGTCTGATGCCACCTAATTTGTCCTATACCTGGTCTCAGTTCTGAGCATATGCACTTTGCAGTGCTTTGCCATAAATCAGAGAACACTCAACATACCCTTCTGCCAACTAAAAACACTGCATAGAAGAGAAATCAGCAGCTCAGACATGACAACAGAGACAGTCACAAAGGTATTTATGTCTCAGTGAGTTCATAAGCATCTCTTTTTCAAGTGGATGCAGCCTGTGACAATATTACTCACTAATCACTAAAGCAGCTATGGCAGGGCAGAAAAACTTTTGCTTGTAGACCCAGTAACACTAAAGAATTTGTTGCAGGCCACAAAAAAAAAAGTAAAAAATGTTGTTTATTGTCTAGTTTCTTTGGTGTAAGTCTTATTGAATTACATTGCTGGGGATTTCTTAGTACAAGAAGCTCTCCAGTTCTTCATTTCAACTACTCAGCAAAAATTAACTCTGTGCTTCCCCATTCTACTTTTAAAGAAACTACTAGACAACTCAAAGCCATCCAGTTTACTTTTTCATCCCAATGGAAACAAGCTCTACTCCCTGAACATCATTTCACTTAAACAAAAGATCAATGCAAATTACCACAAATAAAAGGTAAAAGATGATATTACATTAATGTGTAAACAATATTATTTCAAATATCAAGCTGATAAATTTATTGGCCTGTAACTGTAGAAGTTATTCCTCAATTAGAGAGCAAGTACACTTGTGAAGCTGACTTTCTTGTAAGTTCGACTTCCTGAAGTCAGAAAAATCTCACAGTGCTTGACCTGAGTGTGTAAATATGTGAAAGCACTAGCTGAAGTCAGTGTCATGATTCAGATATTCGAATTTCTCTCTTAGACCCATCCTATGTGGTCTGATAAGACAGAGATACACAGCATCTCAGCAACAACAGTAAGAGCACTTATTTCCTCTAACTGAATATTTAAAGAAACATTTGGAAACATGGATACTTTAGGATCACCATACTTTGTTGGCTTGGGATGAAATCTATGTTGGCAGTCACTTGATGGAGGTGGTTAGACAGCTTTTCCTTTAAGCATTTTGAATTTGAAACTAATACATTTCTATTAATCTACTTTGCTGGGTTACAGAACAAATGCTCTGTAGCCCAAAGATACTTTGATGTACAACATGATGTGGCCCTCTACTGGAAAAAATACTTTGGTACAAGAAGCAAAATACAAAAACTCAAAACAATCCTGCAGATGTTTGCTTTATGAAAATCCGTCTGTAAGGAAAATAAATATTCTGTTACGATTTTCCAGATTTTGTTTTGAACACAGGCATAATAACATTTTGTTGTAAAATGTTCCTCTGTGCCTCTCTGCCCTGTTAGATACAACTATAATTTCTAGGGTTAAAATTTCAAAGGCTTTTCTTTGTGTTTAATGTTAGGTGAACAACTAAGTGCATGTATGAATTTGCAATTAATTTATTTCTTAACTCAGGAAAACATAATCTGCCATGAGTTTTCCTGTACACCTTTAAAAGCTGAGGGCACCTAACACCTTGCACAATTCCATGCTTACTCCTTTTATTACTTCCCCCCGTGGGACATTTTGGACAATATTTTATTAAGTGAGCCAGCACCAATCTCTGGTTTATCTGTCACAGTGTTAACTCAGCAATTTCTGTTTAATTGAAACCTTTTTTCTCTTCCTTCAAATTGCTGGTAAATTGGAGGGTGGAGGTGGGGATAAGGAACAAAAGCTAACTGAAAAAGAGAGAAATGACCATCAGACATTCCCTTCAAAAAAGAACTGAATTTAAATACAAATAATATAGCACCCTGTCTTAAACTGATTGTATATTTATAGGCATCAATGTTTCAGAACTGATGTATGAAACCTGAAAAGCTGAGCAGCAGCCAGCCAAACAATCTATAACAACCTATATGAATGAAACTCTTTGGCTATCACCTGTATACAAATACTAACAAAACTCTACATTTTAAATTAAGAAATAATTTAAACATGCATTGAAGCCTTTCTCAGCTAAGGCAACGAATGTACTTGATTTCAATACCAAATTATAAATTAAATTAATTAATATATATTTCAATATCTAATTAACATCAGCTCATTATTGTGTTTTTTTTCTTGCAACAACAAAGCAAAAAAAATGAGGCAGAATCCTCTGTCTAAGTGTTTTTAACAGGACTGATTGTCTATTGGCAAAAGCAGAAAAAATATTAAAAAAGACCAACTGTATTTTAAGCCAAATATCAAGCACTGATTTTCCAAAAGTCTGCTTTGCAAGTAGTGATGCATATTAATAAATTAACTGGAAATCTAGTTTCAGTTTAGCCTTCTGCTTCTAAAGCCTATATAAAATTATACCAATGGATTTAAGACATACAGATATGTCCTGGAAAAAGAAAGGAACTTGGAAAGGACAGAAAAAAGGAGTGACAAAACAAAGGAATAAGTTACAAGAGGTTTATAGTATCCAGACAGATAATAAGGAAAGAGTTCAAAATCTTATCCCTCTTCTGTCTTTCTTATGTACATGAAGTAAGTTCCAGAGTTACCTTTCTTCTGAAAAAGTGTCTCTACCTATATAATTCAAATAACTTCACAAAGAATTGTATATGTTTTATATGTCTACAGATAAATATTTTTAAATTTACATATAAATATAAATATATTTATAAGACACATAGATGCATTAAAAATATCTAATTCAAAAGAATGTAAAAAATTTCTTCTAGTCCACTACTGACTTGCACCAACTCATAAGTAGTAAAAATTACAGGAAGAAGTGGATTGGTTTCATTGTGTACATGGGGCTTCAGACAATTACATCATTTTAAAAACATTAAATTCATTTTTTATTATTTTATAATCAGAATCTGACTATTCTGCTTGGTTTTGGAAAAGAGAACTCGCAATTTTGCAATTTAGAACCCAAGACTATTGAAGAAAGATTATTACACAGGAAATAGGGAGGTCAGAGCAAAAAGGAAATACACACTGTTCACTTTTAGAGGGAATCTTGGTCAAACCACAGTCTACAGAGTCCTTTGCTTGGTTTTACCACATGCAATAACATCTATTCCAGTCACAGATAAAAAACATTGGTCATTAAGAATTTTTTGAGTGTTTATTACCAAACCCACCTCTAGGAATAATGAAAGATTCTAAAGTAGCATTTCCTCGTTTACAAATATAGCCAAGTTTCTTATCACATTCCCAGCTCTCCCACTTAGCACCTTTGCCAGGATTCAGTGCACCACAGATTTTTCCAGGTTCTGGAGAAGGATTACCTTAAAAAAAAAGAAAACAAAAAAAAAACAACAAAACAAAAACTACTACCACACATCCCAACATCAACAGAGTAAAAGCACAACATGGTTTCCCTCCCAGCTCTCACATTCCCTTCTGGTCCATGCTTCAACCATAAAATGCATTAACACATGGACAACTGTGGTACTCAACAGTCCTTTAGCCTGAAGGGGGAAGTTCCTTCCCTTAAGAGATAATTTTTCCACAGCAGTCACATGTTGCAAATTCATAATTTAACAGCCTATTTACATGTTCAGAGTCCTGGTAGAAGGTATTACAGTGTATGTGCTTATTTTCTTTGGGATTTTTTTCCTTTTCTAAATGGAGAATGTCTATGCTCCACCAAGAGGACAGTCTTTAGGTAAAAAAACTGTTCCATAAGCTAGTCAAAATCTGCACTTGGTATAAAAAAAGTAATAAGTAATTATTTTGCTGATGTGAACTTCCAGATAATTTGTCTAAACAACATGACAATATCAGGATATCTGTATATATTTTGTTATAGTTGATTAGCATTAACACTAACAAAAATACCTAGAGAAAAGTAGAACCTCTAGAACAGAAGAAATTTCAGCAAATGTCCAGGTGATTTAACCAGATAACGAGATCTGACATACTGTCAGACATACTGTCAAACTTAGCATGTTTTTCCTTTAATTTCTGACCATATGCCACTATACTACATAACAAACATTGGTACTATACAGAATAAACACAATAACCCTAAAACATGTTTTTTTAAACATCTGCACAAGGAAGGCCCTGGGTGATACACTGGAGTATGCACTTATAGTTACTGATGATTAAATGCTTGGGGAAGATAAATAATATTTACACTGCAGACACCTACTTTAAATTAGTCCCCAAAAGCTCCCTGAATAGCCAGTGAAAAAGGAACAAGGCAAGGGTCATGCAAAAATCACTATTACACAGGCACTCTGAATAGTCAGCCCTTCACCATGTGCACAGATGGCACAGAAACTTTTTAATGATGGCACCAGAGTTCAACATTGCAGCCACAGATGTGAGTAGCTGAGTTAATTCAAAGTAGTCTAGCCTCAAATGTTTGGTTTGATATATGTTACTGTTGAGGGTAGGCTAATCCCAATTGAAAATGAAAAGCTATTCCTCAAACAAATAAAAAAAAAATTGAACGAAAACAAATTGGAAAGGAATATGAAGAAAAGGGGAAAAAAAACCAAACCAAAACAAAAAATTGATCAGTCTAATCTCTCAAATGAAGACATCTACAGCACCTGATTTCTTCTGTATTCAGAAATAAAATAAATTAGGAAGATACACAAATTGTGTCAATAGATGATTTAAAACTTTCCTATGAATTTTGAGGCTACCATTTCATTATGAATAACAAATTAAGCCTGGAGCATATCCCTAGCATAAGGGCCATTACTCACAGTGTTTATAATCACAATCAGGATCTTTCAGCATCAAAACAAGCTCAATAATTGCAGGAGAATAGAGTGCTAGAAAAAAATGTTTGTTACACAATGACCAATTTTTTACCTTTTGAACTGAGCAGCAATGCATTTAACCTTACCTGGAACCCAGTTCAAGTACCGGAAAGGAGCACCACCAACCCATTGCCATCCACTGTTGAAATTCAAACTGTTAAGACCAAACCAGAGAGCTGAACTCAGTGTGCGAGTCAGACCTGGGTAACAGAGATAAAGAGAGAGACTGGAAGTCCGCAGCAAGACCAAAATCTCCTTAAAACTTGAGAGCTGAATTCTTGTTAGGCCTTCTCCTTTTTCCTAGTACAAGTTTTAACAATTTTTAATGTTCTAGTTGAGGTGGCTATGCCAAACCATCTAAACAGATCACCCTACATTGGTCATTTTAGTTTTAGGGTTTTGACATATTTAGGTTTTGAGAATTTTATTACAACAGAAAACAAAATTACTCCTCTACCATTGATCACAAACATTAAACTTGTTTTTTTCAGAACTACAAAATATTAAATAAGTTGCAGGATAAAGTTGCAGAAAAGGTCACAAAACCAAAAATAAGTTTTCTAAAATGAAAGAAATAGTTTCCCAGTGTGTATTTACTCTTCCATAAAATTAATAAGTGTGAATTTCACAGTGTAAAAAACCTGTTCTCATTTATCAAGATACATTAAAATGCAATCACTGCAAACATCATCTTTTTAACAGCATATCTTGTGCATTTTTCAGACTGATCTGATTCCAGTTCTTTAGCCAATGATAAGTCAGGCTTCAAAAAAATCCAGTTCAAATTTATTCCTCTAGCTCTGAAAAACACTTAGAAATATGCTTTTGTATGGCCCTGCTGAACATTATTCATACTCATTACTAATCAATTGTCTACCTCTGCCCTCAGTACAGAGCCTGGAAGGGCAGCTGGATGCCTGTGGAATTTTTTAGGTGTGTTTCTGCACAGTTCACAGAAAATCATTGTGCAATATGTATCATTTGTTTCTGCTTCTACTGATGGCATCGTGCCAAGATGCTGCAATTTGTAGTTGTCTTTGATACCACAATGATGGGCAGCACTTGAAGCATGGCAAAGTTAAAAGAGGAGGTAGTTGACTGGGAAGGATTGCAATCTCAGACCTGGTTTTGCACCAGCACATCAACATGCTCTATTACTTCTGGACAAACAATTGGTGGTTAGGAGAACTGAGAAGTGAGCATGACAGGAATCTCTAGTACTTCCAAGGTAGCTATATAATGTAAAACTGATCTTCACATACATTTAACAGCCATACCTCTCTGTTTGCAATTAAAACACATCAACTAATAACTACCTTCTGTTTCAGTGCCAGTTTGCTCCCTTGAGCACTGATTTCCATGATAATTTTCTCACAGTCATTTATAAAACAACTCATGTTTTGACCAAATCTTTAAATTGAAAATTGAAGTTTAGACAGGACAAATTGTTCATAGCATTAAAAATACATTTCTCATTCCTCTAAAGTGGAGAAATAAGGACTTGATTGGACTACTAGATGGATAAGGAATCAGCTGGATGTCTGCATCTAAAGAGCTACAGTCAATGGCTTAGAATCCAAATGGAAACCAGTAACAAGTGGTATCACTCTAGGGTCTGTACTGGGAGCAGTATTATTAACACCTACCTTAGTCACACAGACAGTGGGACTGAGTGTCTCCTCAGCAGGTTTGCAGGTGACACCGGCTGAGTGGTGCATTTGACACACTGGAGAAAAGCAATGGCAACCAGAGGGCCTCTGACAGCCTTGAGGAGTGGGACCATGCCAACTGCATGAAGTTCAACAAGGCCAAGCACCAGGTCCTATCCCTGGTCATGGAAATTCACAATAGCAATATGGACTAGGGGATGAATGGATTGAGAGCAGCACTGCAGAGAAGCACTCCTGGGTGGACATGACCTGGCCGTGTGCACCTGCAGCCCAGAAAGCCAAAAGTGTCCTGGGCTGCATCCACAGCAGCATGGGCAGCAGGGCAAGGGAGGGGATTCTGACCCTCAGTCCTTCTCTGGGGAGACACACTTGGAGTGCTGCATTCAGCTGTGGGGTCCCCAGTACAAGAAAGCCATGGAGCAAGTCCAGAGGAGGCAAGAAAATTCATTCACAGAAGGAAATCCTTCGCAGAAGGGATGCCTCCTGTGAAGAAGAGCTCAGAGAGCTGGGATTGTTTGGCCCGGAGAGAAGGCTCTGGGAGACCTTACCAAGGCTTTTCAATGAATGAAAAGGACATCTAAGAAATTTGGAGGAAGACTTTTTACCAGGGCTTGTAGTGACAGGACAAGGGGTAATAGTTTAAAAATGAAAGGGGGTAGCTTTAAATTGTTTATAATGAGGGCATTTTTTACAATCTTGATGGAACAGGTTGCCCTGAGAAATTGTTGATCTTCATCATTGAAAGTGTTCAGGGTGAAGTCAGACGGGACTTTGGGCAACCTAGTCTAATCCATGATGTCTCACAGCATGGCAGAGAGATTGGACTAGATGGTCTTTAAATGTTCCTTTCAACCCAAATCCTTCTCTAATCTCATTCTACAAATTAAGAGAGTACAACATATAGAATAGTTTACCTTTCAACTGATGTAATATATTCAAAATATTTTCTAATCTATTTAATAGATGAATCAGTAGATCATTTTATGTTTGTACACAGGCTGAGAAGATAATAAAGAAGACTTTCTCACAGTAAAATGTAAATATAGTCAAGTAAAATTTAAGAATTTTCTCATAGAAAAGTGTGGAAATTCCTTCCAAAAACATTGAAAAAGACTGAAACTAAAAGAGAATATTTATGAATCCTTTTGTTTATTAGTTCTTTTTCTTTTCATATTTTAGGATCTACTGAGGTGCAATAGCTTTAGTGAAATAGGTAAAACTAATACACACTACAAGAAGAATGCAAAAAGGATGAAATCTTGGTATACAGATCTTAAATTTACAAACTACTTTTCATTTTTCTGCATTCCAACATTCATTCCTTATTGCCTGCATTACTTAATTGTTGTATTTTTAATGTTATTATTAGTTTATGGCACTATGAAATCATGATAAAATAGATATTATCTGTCCTATATTTCCAGATCAAACATTCAAAAAAACTACTTAAATTTACTAATTACCAGAATTGAGCAAATATAATCTTCAAGATGGGACATGCCATCGTTACAATAGTACACTTTTTAAAAGAAATGATGGATAATATTAACCTACCTGTCAGGTATGTTTGTTCATGTAACTCTGTGATGCTTAATAACTCTGCCTTCTGCTGCTGACAGCTTTTTCTTGCCTGATGCCATTTCAGTGCTGTGTCAAAGTTTATCTGGTACTGGACATTTGTTAAAGGGTCTGTGTTCCACAAATCATTACTAGTAACTATAGGGAGAAACAAAAATGCTGTAACTCATCATGAAGACAGAGACAGACAAAATATACCAAAAAAATTGCATAGCAAAAGACACAAAATGCTTGAACACTGCTATAGACAAATGGCTTGAAGGGAATCTTGAGATTCTCTAATGTAATAGAAGATCCAGGACAGGTGACAGGGACTGAAACCAGGTCATCTTTTTTTTTTTTTTCTGGTATAACAAATCTGCTGTTTAAGGTTATCAATAAGTGGCTAAAAACATGCTAAAATAATTGATTTGTAAATGTGGAGAAAAAGACTAATAACTTCTAGGATGATGCTAGCTAAGATGTATATCAAGTTGACCTTTTTTCTGAGATAAACCCCAAATTTTTTACTAATTTGGCTCACTATGTAAAATGGCTATGGCTTTTCTTACTGTGATTGTGATAATCAGACCCAAATGCTGAATGCAAAGCTGACATCAATAGTACCCATCTCACATTTCTCTGCAATTCCTGATATCTTCAACATATGTCTGACAAAGCATGACTTTCTCCTCTGCCACACAGCCTGACTGAACTCCTCGAATACCTGAACTTGGCACTTTTAAGCAATGCATCTTCCACAAGGACCCAGCATTAGAAGCAGCCCCAGAAGGTACCACACTCTTTGCTGGGGTCTCTCCTAGCTCATCTCAATTGTATCTCCACAAATAAGCAACAGAAAACAGTGTGAGCTTGATCTGCCAAAAACAGAACCTATGCAAAGTCCCAACACTGAGCTAAATATCACATAAAGGGAATAAAGCTGCATGACTAAAGCAGAGCACAGCAGAGATCACTGCATGTCTGCCAACAAGGAGAAAACAACTGAATTCCTGAAGCCTTTATCAGCTTCTCAAGTTGCAATCTGAAAAAATTGAGAGAAAGAGGTCTCATCTGAATTCAGAGCACTCAGAAAACTTCAGTGTGGAAATAGAGGGTAACAGTACAATAAACAAAACTCAAAATATAGCATGATATATGTTAACTATCAGGAGGTCGCTTGCCAGTTCTACTTCTTCCTGTATTAAATCTGTTTATCTAAAGGTAATATAAAGTGCTTCTTTAGACATTACTTTAAAAAGAAATCAAATACAACTTTCTATTATAATGACATTTCAGTAAAAATGGGAACTTTCATCTGATTATCACTATCCAAAAATCAACTTCTGTCCAAGATAATTTGTTAACTATCAGAATCAAAACTCCTTTGCTACACTATGCCCTAAAAGACCATAAACCCCTGTGCACAAGCCTAGGATGAAATTAATATTTCAAAATAGAAAAATCTATAATTCAGTGAAGAAAACTGGCTCTGATTTGATAGTAAGGGGTTTATAAATCTTGTGCAATTATTACAGAGAAAAGGTAAACAAGTCTTGGGCATTCATCCAACCTTCCACCTCAGTTCCCCAGTCTCATAATTTATAGCTGACTTCCATATGGTGCTCTCTTGTAGAATTTTGGCCTTTCATAAAAATCAAACTCATTTCTAAATCTTGGAAGATTTGTTTTTAAGATGTTTGAGTTTCAAGAGTTCAAACATCTCTGCAGAGGAGGATTTTGGAAAACCTATATGCTATTGTTTAAAGCTTACTTTTCTGGAGAAACAAAGATGAATCACTTTTCTGGAATAATATATTTTATCACCAAAGCTAAATTAATGTTAAATCACACCTGTCCTGAGTACATAAGTAGAAAATTAATAAAAATCTGAACTCCATCCCTACACAGATGAATTCAGAATGCATTTATTCTCTGCAGCTTTTGTTTCTATCCTAGCCACCTGCATTTTTATACATTGCTTAGAAGGCTTTCTCACTCCTTCGCTCGATATATGGCTCTTTTATCTGTCAAGAAAGAGACCTTTTTCCCCACTGGAATGGAGCTAGAGGTACACATTGAATCACTCTCCTGATAGTCTTACACTGTGCAACTTGCTTTCTTCCCCAACACCTTTTTTGAAGTGCAGCATACAGTTCAAAAAGACATGGTGTAACCTATAAAGAAGCAGCATTTCCCAGGCTACTAAAAATTGCTTGCTGTAGCAACACTGCTCAGATCCTTTCCTTGGAGTTTAAGCTTCTGCTGCTACTGTCTCAGTATCTCTTTTTAAATCATCAAATAAAGGGTCACAATCACAATTCTGTCACTTCCACTGATAAAATTTCTCCACCTCTATTGATTGTAATAACAGTTGCAAGTACAACCTCATGCTCTCTTCACTTTGGAGAACATTTGAGGTGGTTTTGGTCACAATGAGAAGTGACTGGGTCAGCCCCAGACATTTCTCTGAAGGTCCTGGCCCCAATATGTGCAGCTGCAATAGTTGGCATCACATATTCTCATGCTGGCACCCTTGGTCCCCTGGACAGTTTAAGAAACATCACTTTATTCTCAGTAAATAAACTTTAACACACACAGACTTAAAGATTCCATTTTTAAAGGTGCTGTTGAAGTTTATTACTTTATCACACTCTCATTTCTCTTTCATAGGGATGACTAAAACTTCTGCCACCATGGTCTGTCTCTCACTAAAATATATGACCCAAACTTGAATATTTTATAGCCAGTACTGAAGAATCAGGAAGGAAACATGCAGGCAGACAGCATAAAGCAGGTTTTTCCAAAAACAATCACTGCCATCTGAATGGATTTCCTTGAATTATGTTGAAGAATTAAACAAAATTTTAATGATGCCTCCTATTTCTTGTACTCAAATAATACTAGGCAGGGAGTACTCTTAAGTCAACTTTTTATGTGCTTTATTAATGGGATTGATATTCCCGGCATGTTTTTATTATCTTCAAACTAATACTGGCATAGGGAAAAAAAAGTGAGATTTTTATTTGTCTGAAATACTGAATGCAACATTCATGGAAATCAGGCAAGGACATCAGTATTTTGTCATCAACCCAGTTAAGATCAACCCAAACACATTTTCACATCAAAGGAAAAGCATATTTTTCTCCTTAGCCCTGCTTGCAGTCAGCTGGAACTTTACAGTAAAACACAATAATAAAGAAGAAAGGAGGGAGAAGTGCTACCCTTGTCAGCATGACAGAAGAAGCAGCTTGCAGACAAAATATTTAGTACATATTTTACAGAGGTCCAGAGAAAATTCATTAAAATTTAAAAGAATTCAAATACATGCAGGCATAAATTACTCCCATTTACTTAAAGTAAGATCAACATTTCTAAATAAATTTCAGCATATTGATAATACTGCATTTTAAACACCAAGTATACACAAAACAGGGAATTTAGAATACAAATACTTCTAATTGAGTTAAAAGACAGAACTAAAATAGAGTACATGGATTTGAGAAACACTGGGATGTAGTAAAGAGTTCATGAAAGCTCGTTCATGTCTAAAAGGCAACTCATTCTCCAAAGTAATTTTAATTTTCAATTAAGCTGTATTCTAGCTTTCAGTTTCACTTCACAGATTTCTACTTTTTCACCTTTTATATATACTACTTATGCTTATCTTTACATCTAATTGACTTTCTATTTAAGTGAATGATGTACACGGAGATTCCAGTATTTGATTAACACTTTCACTCAAAAATAATTGGGCAATGTTTTTTATGCTGAGTCCTTCCTGTATTTGAATAAAAGGAAAGCAGGCCAAATATAGACAGAAACTGAACCACTTCAAACTGTAAAGCACATGTTATGGACATATTTCCAGGCAGCTGAATAACAGCACAGCAGAGCCATGAGTGTAAAAAGCTTACATTTCATTGGGCAAAATCCATACTTCTTGTCAACATCATAGTCCGAAGTGGTTCCACACCAGAACCAGCCATCTGATCTGCCAGCATCTGTGCAGTCAGCATACCATTTACCACCAAACTTAAAAGGAAATACACAAGGGGCTCCATTGCCATTTCCTTTCACTGTGTAGGTATCTAAGGAGACACAACAATTCAAACATGTATAAAAATTAATAAGCATGGGATATATGGGAGTTTATGTATATGAT
Source organism: Thryothorus ludovicianus (assembly GCA_013397245.1). Lineage (NCBI taxonomy): Eukaryota > Metazoa > Chordata > Aves > Passeriformes > Certhiidae > Thryothorus > Thryothorus ludovicianus. Next base: position 981,846 of record VZTB01000696.1, read on the forward strand.
CCTATTACAAAATATTACAGCAAGNGCAAAATATGATCCTATTTTATGTATATATATGATCCTATTACAAAATATTACAGCAAGGAAAGCTTGATAACTCGGCATACAACTGTGCTAGAAATGGACCATTGATGTTTCACTCTAGGTCTGAGCTGACACCCACGTTCATAGTGAGATAAATTCTTGTTGCTAAGGGAGACAACAGACCACAGCTGACCAAGCCAAGACAAGTACATTCCTGTGCTGAATTTCCCATGCATAACAATCAAAAGCATAAAATGCACACACACACAATTTTTTGAAGCACAAAAGACTGTTGAGTGTTCTGTCAATAACCCAGTCAACTGCTGAACACATGGAAGAGCATACACATGCAAACTTGAAAGATATATACCATGGAGTGACTCCAATATATTATGCCCAAATAAACTTTATATTTGCATCTAAATATACTTCTTGTTTTATCAGAAACTTTAATTAAACATATGAAAGTAACTAAAGAAGCTCTCTGTGTGTGTGCACATGTAATGTACATTTATTGATAGAAGGACAAACAGGGGAACTGTACTTGACAAGGATTTTTGGAGAGGTGACATACCAGGGTCACTGTCTCACAGAGCTGCTAGAAAACAGAGGAGGAAGGAATAGCAGGACATTATCACACCTCCCCCCTGCCTCCTTTCATGTAATTTGCTTTGCTAGGGTTCTTCTATTCTTGCTTCTGGCCAAAGACTCGTACTGTAATCTGCCATGGTGTAAACCTCAGAAACTGCATCCATACCTCCCTCTATGACTATTTCTGTTTATCAAAGAATACTAAATGTGAATTCAAATGTATTTCCAGATACTTATCATGAATATATATAGAGATGTATTATACATAACTTTTTCAAGTTTAACTATTTAAAATATCTTATTTTTTAACATTTTAGCATCAACTCTGACACTCCCTTCAAACACCTAGGAAAACAGCTGTAATACACTGGAAATGAAGATATCAAGAGTTAACTAATATCTTACTGTCATTTAATATTTGCACCTCAAGGAAAAGAAATGTAACCAACAGACTAAACACACTACGTCTCACTGTACACATGTAGTAAATAGTAAAAGCTATCATCAACTGCTGTGTAATAATTATACACATTTTAAATAACCATAGAATTTTTTTATTCTCTCCAAATGAATCACTACCATGCATGCTTAATCATCTATCAACACTGACAATTTGACGAAAAACAAACTGAGCTGCTCAAAAAACAAAAGGTGCACTTAAGCATTGTTGATTTCACCTGAATTCACACTCACTGATCACTAATAAGATTATGGAAATTCTTCTACACGTATAATAATTTAATTATTAATTCTACACACAAAAATGAGTTTGAAATACAGAAATTAATTTACAGAACTTTACCTTCATAGCCTCGAGAACACAGATCGTCTGTGGTTCCGTAGACTTTCCACCTACTCCATAAACCAGATCCCTTGTACAGCATAATATTCCTTTCCTGTTTGTTTCCATAGTTGAAAAACAAATCTTGCCCTTGGATTGCAAAGAGAGTCTCATTTCTGCATTCCCATCGCTGGAGTTCACTAGCCTTGTCACAAGGGTACAGAGTGATCGGAACCCAGTCTTTCTTCGAAGGCACTCCCAAGCACAATTTGAATGCTACGCTCATAAGCTGGTGATCTGAGACCCACCTGAATTTCTGTGACTCATTTTCTTGAACATAAGGAGCAGTAGTCACTGAATTAGAACTTTGAGCCAGTACACAGCGCTTGTGATCTTCATTATATATTAAGAAGATGCTAGTATCTGTAAGAAAAATAACACTTGTAATGATTTGGGTTGAAGTAACCTTACCTACTCTGTATTTATTACTATGTAAATAAAATATGAATCTTGGTGTGAGAAATCTCATCATCTGTTCAGCCAAAAATGGTGTGGACTACACCTGTTAAAATGGCTGTGTGATGCTACTTGTTCAGATGTGAGGACATTTCAACTATTTTTTGTCAGTGGAAGCATCTACACACAAAAGCACAAGGCAGCAGAGGTGTAAACCTCCTGCAGGTTTAAAGCATGGGTTAAACTGAAGAGAGAAAACACATTCATGGTGTTAATCTAAGCTGTATCCATAGGAATTACTGAAAAGAGGGAGTATGGACATTGTAGTGAGCAGATCCTAACACTGAACTCTCCAGCAGC
>VZTB01000696.1:984086-1011811 GCA_013397245.1 Thryothorus ludovicianus
AAATTCTTGTTGCTAAGGGAGACAACAGACCACAGCTGACCAAGCCAAGACAAGTACATTCCTGTGCTGAATTTCCCATGCATAACAATCAAAAGCATAAAATGCACACACACACAATTTTTTGAAGCACGAAAGGCTGTTGAGTGTTCTGTCAATAACCCAGTCAACTGCTGATCACATGGAAGAGCATACATATGCAAACTTGAAAGATATATACCATGGAGTGACTCCAATATATTATGCCCAAATAAACTTTATATTTGCATCTAAATATACTTCTTGTTTTATCAGAAACTTTAATTAAACATATGAAAGTAACTAAAGAAGCTCTCTGTGTGTGTGCACATGTAATGTACATTTATTGATAGAAGGACAAACAGGGGAACTGTACTTGACAAGGATTTTTGGAGAGGTGACATACCAGGGTCACTGTCTCACAGAGCTGCTAGAAAACAGAGGAGGAAGGAATAGCAGGACATTATCACACCTCCCCCCTGCCTCCTTTCATGTAATTTGCTTTGCTAGGGTTCTTCTATTCTTGCTTCTGGCCAAAGACTCGTACTGTAATCTGCCATGGTGTAAACCTCAGAAACTGCATCCAGACCTCCCTCTATGACCATTTCTGTTTATCAAAGAATACTAAATGTGAATTCAAATGTATTTCCAGATACTTATCATGAATATATATAGAGATGTATTATACATAACTTTTTCAAGTTAACTATTTAAAATATCTTATTTCTTCTAACGTTTTAGCACCAACCCTGACACTCCCTTCAAACACCTAAGAAAACAGCTGTAATACACTGGAAATGAAGATATCAAGAGTTAACTAATATCTTACTGTCATTTAATATTTGCACCTCAAGGAAAAGAAATGTAACCAACAGACTAAACACACTACGTCTCACTGTACACATGTACTAAATAGTAAAAGCTATCATCAACTGCTGTGTAATAATTATACACATTTTGAATAACCATAGAATTTTTTATTCTCTCCAAATGAATTACTACCATGCATGCTTAAACATCTATCAACACTTTGACTAGTCTGACAAAAAACTAACTGAGCTGCTCAAAAAACAAAAGGTGCACTTAAGCATTGTTGATTTCACCTGAATTCACACTCACTGATCATTAATAAGATTAAGGAAATTCTTCTACACGTATAATAATTTAATTATTAATTCTACACACAAAAATGAGTTTGAAATACAGAAATTAATTTACAGAACTTTACCTTCATAGCCTCGAGAACACAGATCGTCTGTGGTTCCGTAGACTTTCCACCTACTCCATAAACCAGATCCCTTGTACAGCATAATATTCCTTTCCTGTTTGTTTCCATAGTTGAAAAACAAATCTTGCCCTTGGATTGCAAAGAGAGTCTCATTTCTGCATTCCCATCGCTGGAGTTCACTAGCCTTGTCACAAGGGTACAGAGTGATCGGAACCCAGTCTTTCTTCGAAGGCACTCCCAAGCACAATTTGAATGCTACGCTCATAAGCTGGTGATCTGAGACCCACCTGAATTTCTGTGACTCATTTTCTTGAACATAAGGAGCAGTAGTCACTGAATTAGAACTTTGAGCCAGTACACAGCGCTTGTGATCTTCATTATATATTAAGAAGATGCTAGTATCTGTAAGAAAAATAACACTTGTAATGATTTGGGTTGAAGTAACCTTACCTACTCTGTATTTATTACTATGTAAATAAAATATGAATCTTGGTGTGAGAAATCTCATCATCTGTTCAGCCAAAAATGGTGTGGACTACACCTGTTAAAATGGCTGTGTGATGCTACTTGTTCAGATGTGAGGACATTTCAACTATTTTTTTTGTCAGTGGAAGCATCTGCACACAAAAGCACAAGGCAGCAGAGGTGTAAACCTCCTGCAGGTTTAAAGCATGGGTTAAACTGAAGAGAGAAAACACATTCATGGTGTTAATCTAAGCTGTATCCATAGGAATTACTGATAAGAGGGAGTATGGACATTGTAGTGAGCAGATCCTAACACTGAACTCTCCAGCAGCACTGGCTCCCAGGCATGGGCAGATGACAATAGTCATTAAGTTCTTCAGGCTCCATTTCCTCACAGTGGGGAGCTCTGTTCTAAAAGTCCTGCTAAAATTTTTAAAGTATTAACTGAGGAGAAGGATACGTTTTTAAGCTTTACACTCAAGCTTCTTGTAGAACATATTTATTTTTCACTTCAGTCATAAGTGACTTCTTTCTTACATCTCTCCACTATGAATTTAATACCAATAGCAGTGGGATTTGCCATCACTAGTTATGCCTCTTCATGTCTTAGGAAAATATACTAAGCTCTTCAGAGCTTCCCTGGTTATTTCTACCTCTTAGCAAACAGTCCTTCACAGCATGCATTTTCACGTGCTCAAGGTTGATTTCAAAATTGTATCTGCTTGAAAAGTTTTTAGCATCTTTTGCACTTGGATGTGTGCTCTGAAGTGTAACATTTCCAAGCCCATCTTGCTGAAAGACTGAAAATTTCTCCACTCTGATCCACCTGAGATATATTTTAGCACAGTAACTTAATCATGCTCTTTTGCATGAGGTAACAGGATACACAATATTTAAAAGCTGTATTTTAACTGGGCTATGAGCTAAGAAATAGAAATATTAATTTATGTGACTCTGAGGGATGAAGCTTATTAAAACACTATTTATTTTAGTGTATGATTACCAAACTAAACAAATTCCATAATGAAGAAATAAGAAAAACAGTTTAACCACAGAAAGTCTTCCCTGCTGAGGCTCTAATGTGGAAATGATCTTATTCTTCTGCAGAAGAACAATCTGAGAACAAATAATCTTTCTCTCAGAGAAAGAGCTGACCTAGACCTATCTCATCTATAGTTCAGCTTCCTTCTCTTGTCCTTTGGCTTCCAACTCACTGGGAAGTAATGTAAAACTGATGAGCACTGGAGGCAGAAATTGTTGTCTTTTGCCAATCTGTTTTACTCACAGACAATACAAGGAAATGTATAATTATCACTACTGGTGACAACTTCTTTTTATTCTGCTCTTCTACTAGCATTTAGCACAATGTTATTGTAAACTGCAGTGCTTGCAACTCTTCTTTTCCTGAAATCATGTTTAAAGTTTCTGGATAAAAGAGATGTCAAACAATTTCACATAGGTAGAAAATACTCCCTAATTTTTCAAACTGCTAAAATTGTATCTGTGGCCTAAAATAACAGTCCTTATTTTCTAGTTCTTGTGGTGTTAAAGAGAATATGATATGCACATGAAATAAGTATCCCTAAGTTAAAAGCTCGGATTGCTGCATCCAAGCATAAGAGGGTGCAGAGTTTTGCCTTCAGAAATTAAGTTAAAAAGCTGAACAAAGTGGAGAGGAGGACAAAATTTGGGCTCGCTACTATTCTGACAGTGCCTTTACAGGGCATTAGAAGTGTGTTAACCCAACACACCTGCTCATACAAGGGCATATTCCCAACACACGGAGTAGTACATATGTAAGCAGATAAAAGGCCAACACAACCAAGGAGGTTTGGAAAATAAATTGACACCAAAACAGGAGAATAGAGCAAGAGGTAGCAGGATGCTGGGGCAACTGTGGCTGAGGCTGTAATTGCAGGATTTCCTTTCCCTCAGTGTTGCCCCTATCTAGCCCATGGCCATCAAGCAGACTCGTAACTTAGTGCTCTACTGGTCAAGTTTACTGCTTTAATTCTGTTTATTCTGCCATCTTGGTCACTTAAGGAGATTCTCACATAACTGTATCTGTGTCAGTAATTAGATGGTCTAGACAAAACAAGCCAGGTATTTGTGCAGCACTTCCTCTGTCCTGCCAACTCCTCTCTGTAAACACTTGGTATCACTCTTGCCAACATGATGAGCTGTATCTGTAAAACGGGCTGAGCAGAATCACACACATCACCATTAGCTGTGTTTCACTGTTCTGTAGCAACATTTGTCATAGAGCTCTGTAGCAGGTGCTGTTCTTCACTACAGATGAACCGTGGGTGGAACACTTTCAGGTCCACCACAGTGTGCTCATGAGTACCACAGCACTAGTACTTTGAATTAAATCTATTTCTGACAGTAATTCATATTTTGAAACTTACTCCTAGGAGGAAGGTCTTTAAAATGCATAAGAACATGCCAGGCTTAGGAAACAACTTCACCACTACCAATGCACAACCAGCTATTCAGGGAGATCCAGCATTTTTTCCCTCAAATATCCCAAGAAGATCCCAAAAGAATTTTTCTCACAGGCTTTCATTTTTCTTTACTCACCAAACTGGGACTATTTGTCTATCTATCTCTGGCCACAAGCTGTATCTTAAGAATTGTGCCAAGTACTGCAGAAACCCACCGGACAGTATCATTTCCACGGGGCAGATTTCCAGAATGCCAAACTGGCTTCACACTCTGCAGCATTTGCAAACCACCATAGATTATGTGAGCAAGGTAGTAATTTGTGAAGGCAGTGAAGTGCTACCAGTGTTAAACACAAACAGAGAGCAGCAGAAGAGCAGACCAAAAGCCAGGAGCAAAAGAGGAGAGAGCAAGAAGACAGAAGCAGGCAGGACAACTGTTTTCTCTATACAGATTCTTACCAGATGGACTAAACTGATCGCTGCTAATTACACAAAGGAAAAAAGGTTAAAAGGCAGTGTCATGAAGATTTGCATCACTAGATCTGTTTAGAGGGGAGAGGATGCTGAGAGATTTTCAGGAAGGGCAGGTGCAAAACTTCCACTGAAAAAATAGCTGTGAGCTGGAAATCATGGTAAATCTCAGAGTAAGTGGGTACAAACTCCAGGTAATCACCAAGCAACACAACTTCCCCTCCGTTCCCACATCTCTATCCGTACCAGCACCTCAGCAACCCTAACATCCCCCATAGAACCCATCTGCCAAATGCAGGGCGCATCCAAGAGGGTTGGAGGACCGGCACAGCCCCAGCACCCGGCAGTTCTGCAAACCTGTGCGGTGAGCAGGTCTCTGAGAGAAAGCCGGGTGATGGCATTGAATCAATCAGGGACTGATCGGAGCAGCGGAGGAAACTGAGGCAGCGTCGGTGACAGCCCTGTTCGGCGTCCACAGTGCCATGGGCACCGCAAAGGCCGGCCAGGCGGGCAGCTCTGCCCACGGGGCACCTCCGGATGATGGCGAGGAGGGGGTCCCGAGGGGAAGCCGCCTCCATCCGTCGCCCGCCCGCCGCAGGAGGGTTAAAGCGATCGCGGCTTCACCTGCGCCTTCCCCGCGCCCCGCCAGCCCCAGGTCGGGCTCGGCTCGGTACCCGCGGTGCCCCCTCGCTCTCCGGCCGGCCTGGGCGCACAGCCTGCGGGCACTTACCCAGCAGCGGAGCCGCCCGGGGCAGCAGTCCGAGCAGGAGCAGGAGCGGGAGCAGGGAGGGAGCCATGGCCGGGCCCCGCCCGTGGCGCCCCGCGGCCGGGAGGAGAGGGCGTCCCGCCGGGCAGCTCCGCGCACTTGTGAAGGGCTGCTGGATCGGGGAAAACTCTGGGCTCCAAATGATAAGGAAATATCCTGTCACATGGGGCGGTTTGAAATAACAGGAATTCGCTGTTCAAACTTTGCTTTCCTAAGCTGATTTTTTCCCTTAGCGGAGGAAAGAGGCTCCTTCCAGGCATGTGCAGGTGATAAAGCGGTGATAGCTGAGAGGAGCGCTGCTTTTTTTGTTGTCGCCGTTGTGTGTGGTGTTTGGTTTTTTTCTTTTATCCCCTTTGCGACTCTGACAGCGTTGCATCTGGGTCAGTGATTTGTCTTCCAGGAAAATCAACCAACCCCGCTCCAAGGGAGGAGGGTATTCCTCTCCTTTCCCTCTGGGGTAAGGAAAGGAGAAGGATAAGGGGTAAGAAACCCAAGTCTCAAAGAAAACCCCTGCTCGAACGCCCGGGTTGCTCCCCGGAGCGAGGACTGCCGGAGGAGCAGAGACCTATTTTTGGGAGCCCGGGATCTGGGCTGCCCCCCCGTCCCATCACTCCTCCCCGGGAGCCAGCGGGGCGCTCCCCCGGGAGCGGGGCTGCCAAGGAGGAGCCGGAGGGGACGAGGGGGCTGAAGAACCCTGAGAGGCATTGTCTGAAATTCAATAAATGAACTTCAGCCGAATTGTTTGTTTGTTTATTCTACTGACAGTGATGGCTCTATCTGGTGTTAACAGGACTCAAATCTTGCTCGTGACTCAGTGCGGGAAAGACAAAACCCTGCCTGATGGGTTTCACAAGCTGAAGCACCTGCCTGGAATTAAATGATCTTTCTGAAAAGGTGCCTTTAGATCACAGTCCACCTAGATGTCTTGATATTTTTACAGCTTTTTGCTGAGCTGGATATGGAGCAGCATGTCATTTCTTTGAGATCACTATCAATATACAGTCTGAAGAGCCCCAAATGGATTGAGAACATCAGTCTTACTGTTGTTTTACATAGAGAGGTTTTTGTAACATATGGGACTTATTGGGTATTTTGATGGGGCATACATGAGGCTCTGAGAGCATCTTATTCCTCTCTACAACTCCCTGAAAGGAGGGCTGAATGAGCTGGGGGTTGGTCTCTTCTCCCAGGTAACAAGGGACAGGACAGAAAGAAATGGGCTGAAGTTGCACTAGGCAGGCTTTAAACTGGATATTAGGAAAAATTTATTTCCTGAAAGAGTGGTCAAACACTTCAACAGGCTGTCCAGGAAAATGGTGGAATAACCATCGCTGGAAGTGTTGTAAAATGTGGAGGTGTGGTGCTTAGAGGCATGATTTATTGGTGGGCTTACAAGTGCTGGATTAATGATTGGACTAAATGATCTTAGAGGTCTTTTCCAACCTCAAAAATTCTATGATACTATGAAACTGTAAGGCATCAAACCTACCACGTGTATAAGGCCTGTGTTGTCATGCACTTGGAAATCTCTGACAAGTATTAAAAAATCGTCAAAATCCTCCTTTAAGGAAGGTTTGGGTGGGAAAATAGAGCACATGCAGGGAAACACCAATATGAGATTAGTATGGAAAGAGGCAGAGCAGAGTAAGAAGGTACTTTGACACTATTATAAAAGGAGAAGAAACAATGGAAATTAAATACAAGCTCATTCGGAGTCAATGAAACTCCTGTTAACATTGGAAAGGACTCCAGCCAGGCACTTCAGCTGTGCTGAGTCCTCTTGCTACGTGAGGGGAGTAAAAAGGAAGTGGTTCATAATTTCTCTAAACATCTGTAGAACCACAAAAAGGTCAGGAGCAGCCTTGCCCAGGGACAGGAGGTGGGAAGTATTTCAGTCATAATCAGCAATGTTCTGTATGGTTGTGTTGATGAACTGTCACATGGGAAACTTAATCTCTTGCTGTAGTGTATGGGAGATATTTATTTTTCCCTAATTATTTGCAAAACCCCAGAAAAACATCTAGTGCTAAAAGGAACAAGTAAGAACACTAATAAAAATGCTTCTGCCCTAATAGAACACTGCTATTTCTAAGACTATTACTGAAAGTTTAGCTATTTATGGTATTCTTTTGGCTCAAGAGAAGGGAGATGCTGTGTGAAGTTCAAACTCAATGTAAAAAAATGAAGCTGCTACCAAAGTCTTAACATGATTATGCAAAGACTGATTATGTGATGGTTATGTGCAGCAAAGGCTGCATGTAACTTAAGTGAATATATGTGCTGCACAGATTGGCAGAAAAAGGGAATTAAGTAATGAGTAGTGATACCTCCCTGGCTGACAGTGGCTGTACGAGGAATGAGCTATTCTCTGAAATGACAGAAGAAACTGTTTTAGGCTATTCTTGGAGTTTCTCAAAACTGAACTGGACAAGAGGCTGAGCAACCTGATCCAAGTCAGTTCTTATTTAAAGAGGAGGTCATGCTAGATGGCCTCCCAAGGTCTCTTCCAACCAAAATGAGACTTCAGAAGAACTACTTCCAAGAGAAGTGTTCCAGCCACCCTCCCTGATCTGAAAGCTGCCTTTTTTCTCATTGTCCCTTACACTCACTGGATATACTGGAGATATTACCACTTCACAGCCATTTTGACACAGGCATATGTGATACATACGTATATGTCTATGTGTGTATACTCATGTCTACACATAACTCCTGTCTGGAGCAGCACAGGTCTTGATGAGCCTATTCACGTTACCTTTGTGTCTCATCTGCACCACACTCACCAGTAATTATATCTGGATCTGGCTTCCTCTTTCATCATCAATCATACATTCTGATCAGTTATAGTCAAAGGGAAAGATTTTCTCTCTTCTGAGACAAAAGGATTCAGCAAAGTCTCAGGCTGTAGTGATTTGTAGGCAAAAAGTTACCAAAAGCTCAATCTGCTAAATAACTAATGACAGGGTACATGTCCTAGATAGACATATGTTTTCATCTTTCCTGTGGGTAGGAAGCCAGCTGACATTTACACAGAACAAAAAGGCTTGAATTCCCCTGAGACATGTCAGGCCCTCTCTTCTTGTGGCACATTCAGTTCTTGCAAATGGTCATTCTTCCTGGGAAAATACATTGAAATTCTGAAGCCACAGTGGCCCTTGACTTTTATAGCAAACGGGAAAATGGAAAGTTCAGTCCTAAATGAAATCATATCCAGACTTGAAACATAATATGCTTGTATTGTATGTGTGGAAGAAAAACAAGTGGATTACTATCCACACTTTCACATTTGCATCCAATATGTTTTTTTGGTGTTTCCTGTGGGAACCTGTATTTCTCAACTGGTATTCAATAGTTATCTACACATTACTAATATTCGCATGGGTGCTGCAGTGGGTCACCTGCAATGGAAACCTAAAACCATTTTTGTATTTCTTTAGTCATCCTATATTTAAATAATGCTCTCACACTATTGAATGATTTGGGAGAGATAGCTTTCTACAAGATTGTACTGTTGTAAGAAGATAATTAAAATTAGACACTGGTTTTGATTGGGATGTTGTTAACTTTCTTTGTAGCAGCTCAGACAGTGATTTGTTTGGGGTTTATGACCAAAGCAGTGCTGACAACACTGGGATGTTTTAGTTATTACTGAACATTTTTGCACAGTTTGAAGATCTTTTCTACTTCTCGCTCTACCCCATCAGTGAGCAGGCTAGGGAGGGCAAGAAGTTGGGAGGGGACACAGCCAGGACAGTTAATCCCAGTGGACCAAAGAGATATTCCACACTCTGTGATGTCATGCTCAGCCATAAAAGCTGGGGGAATGAGAAGGTATGGTGTATGTCTTCCCAAGGCCCTGATATCCTTAGGAAGTAGCTGAACACCTGTCTGTACCTGGAATGTAGTGGAAAAATTCCTTTTTTTTTTTGTTTTGTTCATGCAGCCTTTTGCTTTCCTATTAAAATGTCTTTTTCGCAATCCATGAGTTTTTCTCACTTTCACCCTTCTGTTCTCTCTCCCATCCTGCTGCAGGAGAGTGAGCGAGCAGCTGTGTGGGGCTGAGCTGCCAGCTGGGATTAAAGTACAACAGACACGGATCAAAACATTATTTATTATGATAGTTTCAAGAACCTTACTATTCTATATATTCTAATTAATATTTAGGAGTGATTTTTTTTTTTGTTTAAACTGGAATCAGGATCAAAAGGAGTTAAAAGCAAAGAGGAAAATCACAGAAAATGGACAGAAATGTTGAATTTTTTCGAAGAATTTTAACTAACAGTGAAAATTTTATCTAAATTTATGTATCAAGCTGAGGCAAAATTGTTTAGTTCATACAGTGTTGTGTATGAAGTGAAAGAGCTAGGACACAATCCTGTGAATACTAGGTGTAGATCAGCAGCCATGACAGTTTATTTCAAGCATAGCTAAAGCTGAATCAGACACATTTCCAACATACAGGAGCTGGTAGAAGGAAGGGTTATGAACACTTTCAGCACTTTTTCATCTCATTTCTTGCTTTGTGAGGCTTAAGCTCATCTTGTTGACTTCTGCAAGCACCCAACACAGCTAATAGGAACAGTGAACAAAACAACACATGAGTAGGGTCCAATCCAGCACTGGTTTTACAATACCATTATCTCAACAACAGATTGTGACCACTGCTGAGAAAATAAAAGAAAAATAATGTAGTAATACACTGCCAAGAAATTATATTCATTCCTCTGTAATCACTTTAAATCCTACCAAAAGAAAAACCAAAAGAAAAAAATGCACAAATGCATTCAGCTCATACGTGTCCTAAAACTGCAGTACAGTCATCCTAACCTCCCTTTGCTGTCAGAAGATGGAGCAAAGGAGGAGCAATAAATAGAGGGAGGAGCAATAAAATTTCAATATCATACTCTTACACTTGGTCTGACCTAACATGAGCCCGAGCCTGCATTCCTGAACAGGATAAATACATCCTTGTGCTAAGTAGGACAAAAGAATAAATATTAAATCAGAACGACTATTTTATTTTCCTCAAGATAACACCTCAAGCTTTTATTGTTAAACCCTACATGTCTTTGTTTTTTAAAAATACCTTTTTTTAATTACATGAAATACATACTACAAATCCCCTGCAGCCAGAAGGCAGAAAGGGAATTCCACTGTAGAAGCATTTGTTGATCTTCAGAGCCTATTCCCTTTTCTTTCTCATTCTGTAGTAATAAATCACTCCTAACTAACACTATGGGAATTTTTCTTTAATTACAGTGTTCGCATGTTAAAGAGCAGTGGGACCCATGGCTCTGTTGTCTTCACAAGAGACAAATACTGGACTGCCATGGTTTTTTTTTTTACCTAGGCACAATAAGCCTTTTGATAAGACTACTTCTCTAAGCAAAATTAATGCATATCTTTAATCCTGGCCATAACTTTATGAACACAGCAGTGGTCTATAAGATTTTTCCAAGCATAATAATCACAGGGAATCATCAAGTTTGGAAGAGACATTCAAGAGCATCAAGTCCAGCCATCAAAGTAGAATCTCCACTAGAATCTCCCTAAACCAAATCCCCAAATCCAGACATCTCTTGAATTCTTCCAGAGACAGTGGAAGAGTCCATCACCTCCTTGGCCAATTTATGTCAATGTCTAACCACTCTTCCAGTAAAAAAAAAGAATTCTAATATCTAAAATTTGGAACTCAATGGGAGTAGAGCTAGACACACTTGCAACTAAAATAATGCCATAACCTACTTATAACAGTTCCTGCCTTCATTTCCAGTTATTTATCATGGTTAAAAGGAGATGTAGGAGAAGTGTTGCAGTAAACATATGAAAAAGTGTTTAATAAAGAATGAAGAGAAATAGTTATTTTTTAGAAATGTATGGCAAAAGATGATGCATGATAGGAAAAAGTATCAGATTATAAGAAAAGATACAGAGCTGATTTGTATTTTCTATTTGCCATACCACAATATATGTGCTAAAAAAATATCCAGTTTAATTCAGAAACAACAGTCTTTCTATCCATTGTCATTATCAACTCAAAATACAACCATGATGTGAGCACAGAGGTCCTTCAAGAACTATCATCCTTTAAGAGAAAAATAAAGCAGGAGGAGAAAGAATTTAAGAAGAAACTTCCATGAAGGAGGTTAAGAGATCAACATGTAGAGGGTTTGGGCTGACTCTCTTTGGAGAGAAGAAGGTTTCTTAGGGGTTTGTTTGCTTGGGATTTTTAACTTCAAATAATCATATTTTAGATGAAATTATAGACCACACTCTTTAACCATGGATTTGACTCTGTCTCATCAGAATAGGAATACAGTGGCATCCCTGTAAGTATTAAGAGGATACCAAGAAATATTTATATCATTCTTTTAGCAAATCTTCTGTTGAGCTGTTGTTGAGCAATGTTTTAATACCCTGTACTTTAAATAAAAGTCTACAAATATGATCACTATGCCAGTAAGTCTATGCCATCCTGAATACTCATTCAGGATGGTTACAGAAGCAAAATACCACAAACCAGACAAAAGAGAAAGGAAACATGTTTCAGTGCAATTTCCCAAAGAACTATGAAATTAAACAATGATATAATTTTTTTTAAGTATGTATTATTAACACAGATTATACTATCCCTAATGTCCGTCAGATAATTCTTACAAATTGCTACTAACCCCAAATTTATGAAATGTTACTCACAGTATAGGGCTTACCTATAGGTAGAGTATCACATTTTTGAATGGAATTATACCTAATTTCAGTAAAGGCACTGAGATCTGCAGTTTCAGATATGACTTAATGTTCAAACCTGTCAGATCCAAGAATTCTTTAAGTTAACAGTATCTGCATTTTACCATTTTTTGCAGAATTATTTTTCCAGAATGTTAGCAAAGACTAAAATATTATGAGACATTATGTAAACTAAACAGTCACTGAGTACACATTATTGCAGCTTCAACATAGTAGGAGGGCAAATTAAATTTTATTTCACAGATCAGGCCTATATTTAATTCTAATTTAAACAACAGGATTTTTAATTGTGTATGTGTGAAGGAGAGTGACCTGTGAGAAAGGAGCAGGTTCCTGGTGTGTGGGAGAAGCTCTGGTGGAGAGAGCAGACCTGCTGGAGGTGAGGAGGAGCTGTGGTGCTGCTGAGTGCTGCCGTGAGAAGGCACATGTGGAACACAAAGCTGGGACTGCTGTGAAGCATATCTACTTAAATGGGGCTTATTCCTTCCCTGGATCTCAGGAGCCTGCTGCAGTTGCAATCATGAGCCTTTTCACTTTTTCCTCTATCTGCCCCTCTGTAACTGAGCTTCAGGGCAGTGTGGCTCCAAGAGAAAAGTTTACCACCTCTTCTTGGTGCAGTGTCTCCTGCACAAGGCTTAGTGGGACAAAGATAAAGAGAAAACTTTCTTGTATGAAGTTTTGATAACATAGAAAGGGTGAGTCTGTAGATAATAATTTCTGTGAAATTCAACTGTCTTGCCTTGAATTTTAAGAAGTTTTGTAAGAGCTCCAAACTTAATAAAAGTATAGCAACATGTTAAATATATGTACAGCCCTACACCACCCTGGAAAACAGGCCACTTGAGAAGTGCTTGGTGTACCAGTACTGAAATGACTCAGAAGCACCTGAGCAAGGCACTCAGGTTCCATTTTTCTGCATGTTCATGGTACGTGGCACAGTCACCTCATTTCTCCGGTTTAAGACACGCTGATGTAGTGTCCTGAGTAGGTCTATCAAGTATTGATAGACCAGCTGCCCAGGACACTGGCAGCTCCTGGGTGAGACAGTTGCACCATGATAGAACTTGCTCGCAGATGGGGCGATTAAGGACAGTCCTGAAAGCTTCCCTCAGAAGAGCAGGGAGCCAGGTGGGTCTGAAAACCACATCAAAGACCAAAACAGAAGGCAGCAGCATCTGGGTCCTAGCTGAAAAATGTCCTGTCCAATAAAACTATTCAGGGTACAATACTTCCACAGTATTTTCTGTGATTATTATATCCTTTTTTGCACCAGCAGTGGAGATCAGCCCTCACACATGTGGATATTGACAGCACTACAGGAGCCTCATATAACCTCCCCATCTCCCCTACAAAACAGTCCTGTACATCCTCCCTGATCAAACAGCAGCAGTTCTGTTACCAGGACAGCTTCATCTCCTGTTTTCATACGGATATAAGTTGTCTGTGGGTGGGCTAGACTCCAATTTCTGTTGGTATTTTCACAGATTAACATTTCTTATATGTCAAATTAAAAAAAAAAAAAAAAATTAAAAAAAAAGTAAAACGAAGCCAAAATCTCAAAACACAACTGAGAAAGAATGTCCTATAATACCAAGGGGTAAGGCATAAGAATCCCAAATCAGAGTTAGGATTTGGTATCTGCCTTTCCTGGTGCCTTGGCTAATAGCCAGAGATCAGCCACAGTTGTGGCTGACCTATGATGCCTCATTTCAGTGGGAGTTAGGCATCATAATGACTTTGAAAATATGAAACCTAGATATTAGTTTAATCCTGAATGAGAAGTTGCAAGATTAATTAAATGGCAGTTAAGTAAGGAAAAAAATCAAATGGAAATAATTACTCTGATAGGTTAAGAATAATTTTCTGAAAGGGTAGATATTCACCTTTTTTGAGACTTATTTTGTCAATATCTTTTTTATAATTTTCCATCTCCACTACTTCATATAAGAATTAGTGGAGATGGAAACTTTTAAATATTTCAAGTTACTTCTGTTATTTCAAGCACTATGAGAATCCCTAGATGATACAAACTGATTTTTCATTGACTAGTAGCTAGCTATGCTATCTGCATTTAAACCCAAGTTAGGCTACCTCCACCAGAAATTAGATACCTGCAGCATTCAGTTCAGCACAAGAGACCCTTGGAGTGTGTTTGTGAAGGCACAGCAGCAGCTGTGCCATTTGTTATTTCCCCCAGTACAGCTGCTCAGGCAGCCCCACCGTGGCAGCCTGCCAAGCAACCCAGACTGCAACAGCTTCGTCCTCCCTGTGTTTCATTCTGACATTGTCACCTTATCTAAGCTTTCTGTAGAGTAATGGGTTTGAAATCATGAACAACTCAAAATATCTGTATTTTCTGAGAACAGCTTCCTTCTGCAATATCAAAACATGACATTTGCTTTTTCTTCCTAAAATAAAAATACTCACTTCAGCTCTGTTTTGCATGCAGGAATTTAATGGGCTATTCTTCTTAGGAGTCCTGGCAGCTCTTCCTGCCTGTTATCTATGACCAGAAGTAAGCTGATCCATCAGTTTTCACAGGAAACCAAATCAGCAAATGTCACAGAGGCAGTGAAGCAGGATATAGTAAACCATGTTCCACATATACATCCCACGCTTCCTTTACACTTTTAAAGCTGAGACCCAAGTGGCAAACAGAAAACATAATATAGGGGGGGAAGAAAGCTGAAAATCTTCATAAATCTTAAAATCTGATTCTCCCTATAAACTACTCAGAGAAAATGTAAACAACTGAAGGTGAGCATTAAGTGCTCAAGACATCGCATCCCATTGGAGTCAAAACAAAAAGGCTTACCTTAAACACCCTTAAATTTTGTTTATTTTAATAATTCTCCTGGGTGAGATATTTAACTAACTACTGCACCCAAAGTAGAAAAGTTCTGTAAACCTCTTGAAATTATAGAACATGCCATAACTCTGATTTCACTCAGAGAATTGGTTTGCTTTTGACACAGACTTTAAACACTGTTTGGTTTACAGAAATTGAGGGTTTCTATAGATAAATCCTCTCTGTACAAAGCATGTGTGTCCTCCTAGAAACAAGACTTCAATAAAGATTCATTTATTTGCACAAAGTCTTCTTCCTTTGTCTCTCCTAAATGCATCATTCACCTCATGTTCTCTTGCTTTTTTTCTTTCAATCTCTCCACCTTTCTCAGTTCCTTGAGACCCTGCCCCACATGTCATGTTTAACCAAAGTTAAGAAGAAGCCATATTTGGCAGTTAAGCTCTAAGAATAGGGATTAAAAACATTTCATTATGATCTCTTGCTTGTCATTGCTATTCCAAAGTAGAACTTTACCCAAAAATATTGACTATTACATTCCATGTTTTGCCAGAGATACCTCCAACAGCTGCCTCTTCTGTTCATTTCTGCAAGACAATCAAATATTACAAATAAAAAAGACTGAATATCTGTAACAAGATATGGATGGCTTGTCAAGTCTAGTTTAGCTAAGAAATGCAGACAAAGTATCTCTGGATAATCATGACAGACTGAATCTGTAGTCAAGATTCATTTAACAGCACAATATCCCTTTAAGTTTTGCCTTGGGAGTCACAATCACTGAAAGACTGAAAAATCAGTGAAGGAAAGATTGCTATCCATGCAAAGCATATGCCAAAAGATGACATCTGTATCAGTACCTGAATATTTGCATTCTCCTATCAAAGAAGGCAAAGGTACTTTCTTATGAACTTTCTCAAATTAAATATAATCTCTTTAGTATTGTATTATATGCAGATACAAAACTTATGCAGAACTGATTATTATTATTATTATTAATAGAAATTAATCCAAGACTATTGTACCTCAGGGGCCAAGTCCTTTATTTTCCAAAGGACTTTGTAACTTCAGTGGAAAAAGAAAAGAGAGACAACTTTAATATTCTAGTACACTCTGTGTACAAGGCAGGCCTAAATATTCTGTGAATATGTTGACAGTGCTACAGCTGTCCTGAAGGATCCTAGAGTTTAAGAGGGAATCATGAAAGGGAGACTTTTTTCTGACTTTGTTGATAGGAAAGATTTTTAAGCCTACAGGATTTACTGTTGTGAAACATGCATTAGCTTTGTTGATAAAAAGTTTGCTGGTCTTGTAGTGATGAGCCAGGAGATCATATTCCTTAAAACAGCAGTGGAACATTATAAAAATAAAATTGAACATGTAGGAGGTCAACAGTGTTATTCACCTGACTGCTGCCTACATGTGAAACTGTATTGCAATGTAATAACAAGAGTTCTTAACAACAGTTAAGAACAGATTGTCCAGGGAAGTTGTGGATGCCCCATCCCTGAAAGTGTTCAAGGCCAGGCTGAATGTGTTTCTGAGGAAGTGGAAGGTGTCCTTGTCCATGACAGGGGGTTTGGGACTAAATAATCTTTAAGGTCCCTTCCAACACAGATGATTCTATGATTTTGTGAGTCTTAAAAGGAACACACATTGTGTGGCTAACTACTCATAAAATTTCATTATGGACTTACCACACATACTACAGTATTTGTGTTTCTGAGTCCTGCAATGAATAAAATTAGCAAGTAGGATGGAACTATCAGCACATATCACTAAACAGCTTGGAATCAAACTTTGGTCCCTAAGAACAGAGGTGCTCCTTTCCTGGGTTGAAATCTGGCCAATTCCCTTGGTGAAACTGCACAATTGATGAAGAGAAAATAAAGTGAATGAGAAAGCAATGACCCCAAGTTAATGGCAAGGTGCTGTGTAAAGAATAGGCCAAAGGGATATTGCAGAAACATGAAAAAATCAAAGCCTAGTTATAGCAATTGTGTGACTGAACCAGTGATGAGGGACATGATACTTCAGAGGTTAAAGATCAGGACTGTCTGCATTTCAGAAAACAAGGCAAAAGCCTCCATAAGGCACCTGCATTATGTGGAAGGACAATCTGCAGAATGAAAGCATCGAGAGAGAAAGGTTGCATGTATGTGTATACATGAAATTAATTAGATTTATGATTAACCATTAGTATTTCTTGGCATGCTTGTTGATCAAGAATGAGAAAGTATATGAAAGGAAATAACCACTAGAATATACATATATTACATGAAACTGATTGAATATATAGAGGAGAGGTGGGATTTGGACTTTCTGCATTGCTGCTGCAGTTTGGGTCCCACTGCTCAACTCAGTGCTGCTCACAGATAGACAATATTGTTTCATTCTGTCTTGAATAAAGAAAGCTTAGGAACAAAATCTGGTGTCAAATTGAGCCTCATGGACAGACAAATTCGAGGAGTCTAGTTCTTGGAAGAGGCAATTAGGAACTGCTCTGAGCAACAGGACACATAGCTGTCCCCTGAGCAGTGAGACTCTGAAACCTTGGAAGGAACAGCTAACATTTACAGAAGATCTTGATTATCTGGAAGATAAGAAGTGCTCAAGAGTAGAAGGCATGTCTTTTTTGAGAGAACAAGTTTACTCAAATAAACTAGTAAATTAAAATAACCTACTTTACACTTAAGTGAGCAAGAAGAGCTTTAAATATTACTAATGCTATATCCCAGTGGACATAGTGGAATGTCATTAGCCATACAATCACATAATTTAATCATGACTCCAGAGAAGCTGCAAGAAACTGGCTAAAAAGTGAGATTGTGGACTTGAATAAAGCAAAAAATTCTTCACTAATTGTTCTGCCTCACCCCACCAGGAGGAAAGAGTTCTCTGAACAACCACACCCCTAACAAAGAGATCTTTAGACACTATCCGTGATTTCTCTGTAAAAAAACCAACCAACTTATTTGGAAGTTTCAATAGCACATTTCAGTGAGATGCTTTGTGCTGACCCTGGGCTCAAACTCAGGTTCAGAGAACCATGACTTCTCTGCCATTGGCTGGAAACTTTCATTTGTTCTTACGTAAATCAACATATTTCTATGAAAATCATTGTATTACCTAAAAATCATCAGGCCATCTGATTTTTGCTGAAGGATTTGCCTAACCATTCTTCAGCATCAGCGACAATATTTCACAAGGCAAAGAAAAAGACTAATTTGGGGAAATTTTCACAAGTCTGAAGGTCATTAAAACCAAGGGAACTAAATGTTCACACTCCTTAAATTTACTCCAGTAAATTGAGACAGTCTGACACATAGACTGCAAAATATAACACAACTTCATAATCCACAAATACCTGAGGATGCATGAGTCAAAAGGAGTGAGCGAGAATTTGGCTAGAAATAGATGCCAGCGTGATTTCAGTAGCAGTCAGAGCATCATTAGTAAATCAAGCTTCAAAACTGAGAGTGGTCCTGGCATGGATCTATGAAGGGTTCCATTCCTTGCTATGGGTGCTTCCTGCAGCCAGGAAGTGGCAAACAGAGACCCTGAGCAGAGTTTGAGCAGTGTCCCAGTGATGACAGGCTCTGCCAAGCACTCCCCACGTCCCTGCTGCGTTCTGCTCCTCTCCAGGATCTGAAGCACGGCTGCTGAGGCAGTGGGTGCCACCAAGCCTGGGCACAAGGGGTATAGGCACTGAGCTGCACTCTTTATTAGCAACCAATGGTGCTAACATAATGCATAAGGATTCAAAACTCATGCTTAACAGGGTTAAGCAAAGTCAGAGCAAAATATTAAGTGCCACAATCACCACGTTCCTTAAATATCATATTAGAAGATTCTATGCTAAAACTGCTCTAACCCTCCAACTAAAAATACATATTTGCCTTTTTTAGCCCTATATGATAATCTGCATTATTGCATGTTGCCCATGTACACTCCTAGGGTTGATGTGAATTTTTAAAAGTACAAATCAGCCTTAATCAGTGGAAGTTCTCCCACAGGTTGTCTCATAATGGCTTCATTCTCACTTCTCACTTAAAACATAGACTACAATCAGTATCAACAAAACCAAACTTGACTTCAAATAATCCAGAAATTTAAATTCACAAATATTGTGAGAGAGAAAAATCTTTATCCTGCAACAAAGTAAGTTTTCAAAAACCAGCTACAGTGATAAGACAATTCATTAAGGCCTCCAGTTTCATAAATATGACACGAAGCGAATGCTATGAAGAGAGCCTGTATATGAACCAGTTCTTCAAAAGTTAAATACAGACTGATGGTTATGTTACCACTTGCCCAAGTCCATGGCGACGGATTTTCCAAAAAACTTTAACTACTATGAAACAAACTCTCGAAGTCTATTTTCATCATAGGCATCTTAACAGAAATGCTTTTTAAGAGACAGGCAGTAAAGCAAACTTAGCACTAATTGCCCCTCCCTGTTCCAAAACAGAAAAATTTTCATTTCTACACAATCTACAGGACTCTTCATTCTGTCAGCTGAATAGATATTCTCTTGAAAGACACAAATTGTCCTACTGAACTAACCCACAATCCACATAACCTCTCGTCCTAAGGGGTTAGGCTCCGATTTTTAGGAAGAGACCCTAAGAATAAGCCAAACTCATACTGCTGCACACTGCTCCCAAAGTCCCTTGGTGTCTACACTGGTTTAAGCAAGAAATTTCTGCTTAACATTGTTTTAAGAACACAGCATACAGCTGTCCTATCTATTAAGCTTCAATTCCAACAGCATTTTTAGATTAATAAACCAGGTTTTAGCTTGATCTTTAAGACATTTCACATCAATCAAAACACCAGGTTCTACACCACTTTGTGTTGCTCTCATCAGAAATGGAATTAACTGTCAAGCTACCATAGAATCTGCTTATTCATCTGTAACCAAACATTAGACAGTACAGACACAGTTGTTTCCATTTGTTCTTTAAAATCCTTTTAAAATACTCATGCTGTATTTATCAAAAAATAGAGGACATACAGCATACTTGAAATAAGATCTACAATGGATTATTTGGGTTAGCTGAAGGAAATCAATGACAGATTGTTTTAAAAAAGATAATGTAATTTATGTGTAAGCATCAAGAAAGAACAAAAAATCCACAAACCCTCCCCAACCAAAACAATCAAAACCCCCACCTCCACCCCATCCAACACCAGAAAATTTAAGTACTTCTAACAGACCTTCCTTATTGTACCTCTAAGCCCTTCTAGCAAAATAAGTCCTTTTCAGATTATTCTTCCATAAAATTTATAAATTGACTTTGCAACATAATGAACTAAATACTCCAACTTTAATATTTTGCATTCATACCAAAAACAATTAACAGTTTTTACAAATAGTGTTATTTACTAAAACAATTCTTGTACAACAGTGAAGTATATCTAAATATATACATATGCCAACATCAAAGGGAGCATCAAAACAAACAAAGCCAAACAAAAATGCACTTTGCTACTGTGTACACTTTATTAAAATCAAAGCAGACTGCAGCAAGTTTTTCTTTTTCATGACAAAGACAAAAGTTATTTGGATTCCAGAAGAACATGCAGGATAGAACAAAAACTCCTACCACCTTTTTGCCAAGGTAGCAGCATGAAAAGGGAAATTTAGATCTGCAATTTACATAGTAGCAAATGGAATGTTTTTAAACACAACCACCCTAATTTAAGAAACAAGGCTCCAAAAATACCATGTTTTTTACATATTGAAGCAAAATGTTCAAAATGTCAAGGCCTTCTCCATGTTTTCCTATGGTATTGGATAGTGTATGTATGAAGGTCAATATTCTTCACTGCAGCTGAAAATGAGAAAGGAGTACTGTAGTGTGCAGTTGATCAGCTTTACTAAGATTGAATAAGAGTAAAAAATGATTCTGCCTGCTGTTGGCAATAGAGTTTTTTGTAACTTTTATTCTACCTCTTTCTTTAAAAATACCTCTTCCAGTTTTTAACTGGAACAATTATGCTCCCTTGTTCTTCAAAACAGACACACATTCTCCAAAGGTGCAGTTGTGTAATTCAAAGTGCCAGTGTAGCTGCTCTAACCAGAGATGTCTTTTCATTCTGTGAACCCCAGCAGAGAAGGAATAAGGTAAGACTTTTGTATATAAAGACTGCACAAATATCTTTGAAACACAAGTGAAAAATAAAGTGATTCCAGAGAAAATACTAAAAAAATTGGAGAATGAGGTATTAAGCAGTTCTCCAGTGTAAATCTGATGTTCCTGCCATCTAAAGGAAATCAGAGAACTATAGCAGCAGCCTAGATTCGATCAGCAAAATATGTACATGGTATTCAAAGCAAATGTATCTCTGTTACATCTAACCATTTGCAATCTGACAGAATTTTCTGATGTTCCAATTTATTTCAGCTCCCCTGCTTCCAAATTCATGAACAGTAACTGTACCATGAGGGCAGTATGCTGCTCCACACCTGTTGAGAAGCAAGCAGGAATTCTTATTATTTTGAATTCTTATATTTTAACAAGTGATATTTTGCTCCTTTTTACTGCTGTCTCTGTATGCTTTGGCCAGTGACATTACAGACACATCTACACAGCACCAGTTGCAAAACAGAGCTGGGAAAATACATTGTGACTGTTCCTGCAGCTGCACACTCTGGAACACACTGCCATGATGTCAGTACAGAAAATTTTAACATAGCACTCCAGTATTTTTCCTGGGAGGTTTTACAGCAAATCTTGAAACCTTTGTTATGCCCACATAAATTGAGATGATACACATGGCTAAAAAAATTTTGCTTACAGAAGTGAAATGCACAGAAGGCACTTTCCAGAGTTTGCTCCAGTTCATGCTAACCAAGCCACTGAAATACCCCTTCCAAAGTTAATTAGCATTTTTGCATTCCTTAAGGAAAGAGTTAAGTAAAAAAAAGGTTATACAAAATATCTTGAACCTATTTTAGCCTTAAATTGACAATTTACATGTAAAGAAATGAGACATTGAAAAATCAGGTCTTGTATTGGAACACAAATAACATTTCCAATGATTCCTTAACTTTCAAATCGTTTACATTCTGACACTTTTATTTAATTGCTAAAAAACTTTTCCACACAGTACCTGTACATGTACTTTCCCCTGCTCACTAACATTTCAGTGTTCAATACTATAGTAAGGTAGAACATAAGTGAACTTGGTCAAAATAATGGATAAACAAGGAATCTGAGAATAAATCATGGCAGAGAAGCACCAGCAATGGCATCTCCAGGCTCATGATAACAAAGCAGCAGAGAGGAGGTGAACTGAAGTATCATTTCTAAGTTATCAGACAGAATTAAGAGAGGGTAACTGCAGGAATTCATGCAATGACAGCATCTAGCAAAGAAGGAGAAGGCATCACTTCAGAGTATCGAGCATACAGGGCACAACCAAGCAGGAAGACATTTTCTGATAAGGAAAATCAACATGAAGTCATACAGCTCCAAATTTGATTTAATCTGAAAATTGCATGTGAAATGGAAAACGTAGGTTGCAACAGAAACACTAAGACTCAGAACCTAAAATTATAGTGACCTACTCTACCAGTAATAGACAATGAACACTGATCCAAAGTCAAGTAAAATTCCCAGCCTGCTGCAGGAGATACCTTAGAGCAGTGACTTCTATTAAAGTATGAAGGAAAATAGAAAGTGTCCATCTTTTTTTCACATCTTTCATTATATTGAATTTAAAGGGGCACTGAATTTTAACAAGTGGTTTTTTTTTGATCATGATGAACATGAAAGGTGATTTTAATTTTCATAAAAACAGATGAATGGCCAAAATAAGAAGGTTGGAGAGAAGAAAAACTGTGATACACATAAGGTTTCAGGGTTCAAACGAGAAACCAGGATCTAGCATTTCTGTATATCAAGGAAAAACTTAAATTTTAAAAACCATGACAAATTACTAACAAAATGTATTTTTTCTGGGTCATTTCTGTATGGAAATTCCACATGCCCTTATTAGGGAACATGTGACACAACATGTGAAAATCTAAGAATATAATAGTTAATATCAAAAAGACTATCTTAATGCTCCAAACTTCTCCTTGAATCAGGGACTAAGAACAATGGAATAAAAAATTATTTTCCTTTTTGTGTGTAAATTATACATTTCTATACACATTGAATAGCTGATTTTGGAATAAGATTCCTAATGCATACAGAGAACACTATCTAAATTATACTACTTTTCTAAAGACATCACTTCTTCATAAAAAGTCATCCATGACACAGTATGTCGGATTATTATTTTTTCTTTAGTATTTCTTTCAAACTCCACAGGCTTTTGTGTTGACACCAAGTACTAAAATAATTAATGACAGTTTGTAAGGATGCTTAAAAATTTTAGAGAAAACAAATATGTGAGAATTCTAGCATTACATCAACCAGCTGGCTAGAGTATTCCCAACTGGATCAACCACTTTGTAATCACCCCAGTCAGTAGCTATGCAAAGCAGTCATCTGAAAGTATCTGGCAAAACTGATGTCAATTAAAATAGTGAAACAAAAGCATGTTAGATAACTGTGAACAGACACAGAAGTGTATGGGATAACAGAGCTCATTTTATAGTATAATGTACAATTGCAACATTTAATTCCAGAAGCATTACACTAAAATACAGCACACAACTTCTGACATACATACAGGACCAAAAGCAGATCTGATGTTGAAGCCATCTAGTATTGCTCTAGAGGAATTAGAGTTGCTGAAAAAGATGAAACTAGGATGAAATACAAATGCAAGGTAACAACAGTCTTTGCACAAGAAGCTCTGCTCAAGCACACCTGCAGTGCTGCCTTCCATTGCCATGTTTCTTTTGCAGCACCTCATCCACAGAAAGAAAATACCATGCTTTACAAAGCCATGTGCCCAAGGTACTGAGGAACACAAGGGTTTAAAACAGGCTAATGCATGTTGCTGCAGAAGAGAATTTAAAGTAACCTAAAAGTGGATTTAGATGAGATGCCTCATAAACTATTCAAACAATAGTAGGGCTAATAAACTCAAATGGTACAACTGGAAATTGCTCAGACATTTAAGGCAGAAGTGTTTGTGTTAGAACAGTAAACAGAACAAATTGCTAAGCAAGGCCACAAGAGATAAAACGAAGCCCTGAAGGTTTGTTCAGCAAAGTGATTTACATGTCCATAATTCTCCATGTTCTAACTATAAAGACTTGAATAAAATAGTGTAATTCGTGTTGTGTGTTCCAGTTTAAAACTCCATTTTTTCTCTTTCAAATCAACTCCTCTGTCTTTCTTTGGTGTAATCTCTACCAACACATATAGAATACAGTTCTGGTTCTCACTTTAAAAAACAACCTGGAAAAATAAATTACATGCTTCTCATGATAAAATGTAAGATCCTGATGTGTTTCATGGTCCCATGATATGTTTAGCAGCCTTTCAATAGTAGTTTTAAGTTAGTAATTATGTCCAAAGCAGAATCATAATTTGCTGTTATCCCCCCAAATCATTTACTAATTAACAAGTTTACTTTGGTAGATAAGCTATCTAATAGTCATGATACACTTGTGTTCAACCCAAGAAGTAGTGAAACTTATCTAAGTTTGTAAATTCATATATAGACCTTAGCTTGTAATTATAACCATGATATGCAGAATTACTGTTTTTCCTGCACTGGAAAAAAGACATTGTATCTGTCTTAAAACTAGACAAAACTATGAAATATGGTTGTCAGTTCATGATTAAAATAAAATAGTAAAGCAAATTATTTTTAAACATTGTGTTAAATATATTCACATGACCACCATAGTTATACGAAATGGGCACTACTGCAATCACACACTATATGTACATAACATATATGCCACAACAGTTTGCAATGGTAGAGTTTTCACAAACTAGCCAATTTAACCATACATAAATAATCTTGTACCAATTTTTAGGCATTTTAAAAGGAATTAAATTTCCTAAATATATCAGTTCCTCCGCAAAATTAAAAAAAAAATCCTAAAAAGTCAGTGCAAATTGAACTTGTTCACCAAGAGAGATTCTCATTAAGCTGAGGATAAACAAAGTTTAAGAGATTAAATGAAGAAACTCATAGAATCGCCAACTGCCTTTCGCAGAGGTTAAAGAAGATCAGGAATCAGAAGTCCTGGATCCTATAGCAGAGCCTTCTGTGAGTAACTATGCTGTGGCTGTTGAGGTGGTGGAGGCTGTGGTTGTTGTGGAGGTGCTTGCTGGCTGCCTGCTGTCTGTGGCAGAGCTGTAGGTGCTAAGTTATAGTTTGGCACCTGGGGCACATTAGTTCCAGCATTCGGATAAGCAGCAACATCAACAGTACCAGGGGGTGGACTGTACACTGAAGGCTGGCTAGAGTAGGTACTTCCAGCAACAGAACCAACCATTGCACTGGAAAAAAAAAGCAAAACAAAAAGAGAAAAACTGTTTATAGTAGAATTAACAAACAATTTACCAACAGAACAGCAAAACTTTATTGCTTCTTCAGTTGTTCTATTTATATACACAAAAATCTAACTCTGGACACATTGCATATTTAAAACTGTAGCCAATGCTATTCCCATTAAAATTCAAACACACTCCTCATATTTAAACATACAATAGACACTCGCCATGGATTTAAAATTAGACCATGAATCTGTACTTCTGTTTTATTTTAAGGTGCAACATGGAGTATCATTTATCTTCCATTCTGTTCATGAAAAAAACCAAAACCCAACTGTTTAAAATAGCAAAACATGAATATGCAGAAACTCACTTTATCACTGTATGCTTTACTATCCCAAATAAATACTGCTGGGGACAATGGCTAAAAAATACATTAATGACTCAAGATGGATATCTCCCCCAGCTTTTTAGAATAAAATTATGTTCCACAGAGAGTAAACATAAACAAAAACCCTAAACTAACAAAAATCAACTAACAAAAACTGACAAACTTTTTTCCCCGACATAGGTAACTTAACAAAAACTTAGCTTGTTTGGCCATCTACCCAATGCAGAAAGCCTCTTTTAGCTTCCTTATTGGGCAAGCCATATAAGCTTTGGTAAGTATTTATAGCCCATTCACTTCTTTCCCAAAATAAGCAGATTTCTCCCCATTCTTCTGTGGTAAGATATTTGACAAAGGAACAGTAGAATATACACTCTCAGAAATTATGCAGAGCCAGCCAGAGCAGCAGATAATAATCATTAAAAGTATATTGAAAGTCTACTATTACTAAATCAAGTCTGTATAATGCTCTCTGCTTTATATAAAAAAGTATAGAGCTACATAAATTACATATTTCATATACAGAAAATTAAAAACCAGATAAAATTTAAAAAACCATATAAAACTTCAGAGGTTTGTCAGGAATTTTACCAAACACATGACACCAATAAAAAGCACTCTGGAAATGATTGCACTAAAGTACCTTTCAGTTCTGTTTATAATTATACTTCTGTAATTTAAAAAAGAGTCTCTGTTTAAATTGATTTAAACTTGAATAGAAAAATATTTAAAATTACTTAGTGTAAGACGTCTGTGCAGGCTGACCAGGAATTACTGAGCTGGCAGATGGAGTAACTGTGCCTTGGCTGAGAGAGGGGAGCTGTTCTGGAGGGAGATTGTAACCTTGAATGTGGCCCATCTGTGCACTCCCTGCCACCAAATATGCATTACCTTGAGTTTGCCCCGGATAAACCTAGGGAGTTAAATAAAGCAATATTAGAAATAAAACACAAGAAAATTTGCTATTTAATATTTGACATTAGAACTTAAAGATATCCTCTCAAATCTTTTCATTTCCTTGTTTGTTTTTTTTAATATCAGTGAAGAGCAGTTAAATTTCTGAACTTAAAAATGGTAATTCTTTCATAACATCATTTTTATGTTTGACCCACTATGCAAAGCCCTGGCAGTTTAACTTTTTAATTTTATGTAACTTAAAGCCCAGGATGTGCTTTTTCCTTAATCAAAAGGAACTGAACAGAAAAACACTAAAAGCATTAGAATCCACAAAAGGAGAGCATCCAAAGCTTGCAGCTGAAAACAAATATTTTTACGTTTTTACATACTGTGCAAAAAAAAAAAGTGAGAAAACAGTCACTGTGAACTTGATGAGGTCAATGGCTATTAAAGGTTCCATCCATACCTGAGAGCCAGAAACACCAGATGACTGCATGTAATACTGCTGGTTTTGTAGTTTTGCATACATGGAATACATCGGGTCTTCATTCACCAATTTGTTATACAAAGAAAGAGCCTCCATTGCTTTAACATTGAGCTCTGAAAGTTCTGAATGTTTCCTAGAAAACATATTTTACAGTTCATTCTACAATTTAAATAACTTTAGTATACAACAGACAACACAGAGTGATTTCATGAGGTGTGTCATGTAACATTTTCTTACTGTGAAGTGATGCCTGACAACTGCCAGAGTCAAATAGTACAACACTATGGGGAAAAAAATCTTCAGATCTCTTCTCAGAGAAACTACTAATAAATACACATATTTTCTTTGCCAGTATTCACAGAAATTAAAATATTATCAAGTAAGAACTCTGATATTTCTAAAAATGAATTTTAATTTCGTTCAAAGCACAAGACTTTTCTTTTTACCTGTCTATATCCTCCAATTTTTCATCTATGAGAGGCCCCATCTGGTGGCACATTGCTAGAATAGAAAGACATTAAAATATATCAGAATAACAAACATTTCCATACTGCAAAGTCAGAAGGCAGAAAAAAAAAAAAAGATAGAAATAGCTG
>VZTB01000696.1:1017246-1038974 GCA_013397245.1 Thryothorus ludovicianus
CAGTGCATTTAGTACAAATCAGTATTTTTACCATGCTTACTTCATCAATATAAACTGGTTCTGGCTCAGGTTCTATTGTCTCTACTTGAACTTCATCACTGAACTGCACTGTTTTCTTCTCAGCTTTCACTGTAAGATAAACAGCCAGATTTATTTTTATAAAAGAAAAAATAAACAATGACATAAATATTATTTAAGTCATATTTGACTAGGTTCTTGGCATTTGAACCTCTACTGTGAAAATTTTAAAAATTAATATTTTATTGACATTTGAAAGCCACAGACCTAAATAACTTTCTTATCTGTAAATCACATTATAAAGAAATAGATCAGTTCACACAAATTCAGCAGAAACACATTTAGCAAGTAAATAGTTTTATCATAGTTTCCCTGTGCATAACATATATATTAAAAAATTATCAGGATAAAACACCAGGAAAGAGTGATTGGAAACAATAGGGTTAGCAAGTCAAGTTTAAGATAAAACTGATAAAATCATGTATGACAAACTGAGCCTTCTTTTCTCCAGAGCAAACTACACAATCAAAAATTTGTTTCAAGTTTCTCTATTCCTTCTTCACCAAATCCTATATGCAAAGCATCTCATTCATCTGTAGTGGAGACTATCACAAAAAGCTCTATATTTAGCAAAAAAGCCAAATATGACTCTTATTATACACTCTTTCTTGACAGTCTTGACGTAGCACAAATGACTGCTTCAGCATGTAATTCTGCTGACCTGCTCATACTTCTAGCACCCTCAAATTGAGATCACATAAGATAAATCTGGCAAACCCATGAGATTTACAGAAATCATCTCTAGAATCTTGAAGTCTCATCTATATTTAATATTTTTATTAAATATTTAAAGTAGATTGGATGGATATAAATAGATACAAATAAGCTGCATGCAGAAAATCCCTCTGTCCACTGTGCACATGTACATACCTACAGTATGTTTGTTTCTTGAACTATTTGAATACTGATAATCTGTCTCCAAGTCCTATCTGCCATGAGGCCAACAGTTTCATCCTGATTAGCTATGCACCATTGCAACTGGACCAAAGGCAATTTGGAAAAAAGCTGATGTTGCCCACGTTTATCCAGTTATAATGGAATGATTCCATGAACTTCAAAGAAGCTGCTGACAAAGGCAGCAGCAGACAGCAGCATATTTCAGCAGAAGACAGTTTGGGCAGTCTTGGATTGTGATACCATAGCAAGGGCTCCTCAGTTTTATGTCAATTATTACATTAACTTGCAACTGAACTCCATCATAAGGGAAAGGAAATCACTCATGGCCATGGCAGGGTTTGTATATACATAAATGGAATGTTACTTACTCATTTCAGGCTCAGCAGAAAGATCAGCTGTTACGAAATTAGATGGAAACAATCCTATACCCTGATGAGTTTCACCTTTCCACCAATTTGGATCACTAAAGATTAAAGAAAAAATAAATAAAGCCCCCATACATCACAAATCCCATACTCACATGGAATTTTCCTAGGATTTGCACAGTAAAAGCTTTTATATTACTAGGACATAAATATAATTTGTATATATGCAGAAATCTTTACACAAGAGTTTTTATGCAAATACATTTATTTGTAAAAAATCTAGAAAAAAACAAAATGAAGTGTCCAATACAAAACTAGATTTTCATTTCTTGCATTTCAAGGTATTCTTCTACTTAGAAGATATAATTATTTATAATTAATTTTTACAGTTTAACATAATTCTAGTAGGCATTCTATATAGCTTACCTGTCATCAAGAATTGTTATAAGTTCTCCAGCTTTAAAAGTTAGCTCATTATCTTCAGCAGCCTCAAAATCGTAGATTGCACGAACCTTTCTGCCCTCGTGTTTGTGATTTGTTAAAAGGCTCGAGGTGCTTGGATACAAACTGGAAAGTGTTGTTTGCTGTTGCCTTTGTTCTTTTAGTGACAGCTCAATAGCTACAAAAGAAGAGTAACTCATGAAAATGCCCTAAACAAAATGGGTTGATTGATATGAAAATTAAATTCTGTGAAAATTTTCTGATATGAAAATTTAATTCTTAGTATAATTCTATTCCTGTTGCATTTTAATATTTACCATTAAATTAAAGGTAAATAACAAAGAGTGAGCAGAATTAGAATTAATGGTAAATAACAGAGAGCAGAATTCTGCCTATGGATTTACTGAGGCTTCCAACATGGACAAGATGAATAATAATTTATGAACAAATAAAATTACTCCAAAAAGTCATCCAATTTTTATTATTATATTATTGTTACAACCGTGTACTGATGTAAAATATTTACATTCTTACTTTGCATCTTACACCCTGTTGAACTTTTCCAGATTGCTTGAAACATTAAAAAGATACAGCAGTTCCAGTGCACACTGGTTCTCTGTTAGACAAGAGTCCCTAGCCTGGATTCACAGATTCACACAGATTGGCTGAGGCTGAGGGGCACCTCTGGAAGTCATCTTGTCCAATCCCCTGTTCATGCAGGGTCACCACAGCTGACTGCCAAGGACAACTTTTTAATATCTCAAAGAATAAAGATACCATGACATCCCCTGGAAAAACTGCCAGTGTTTGGTCACCTTCCCAGTAAAATCCCTCCTTAATCCATAATTTACAAAATGCTTTTTGCTTAAACAAGCAAAAATTCGCCCCTTCCTTTTTTTCCCTCCCTATCATTCCTTGCAGAACTTCACATTTCTGGGTCATTTTCAATTAAGCTTGACTGAGCAGAGAAGTTAATTCCACTCATATTAAACTCAGCTCAAGTTTGCAGATAAAAACCAAATCACATTTAAGAAAGGGCAGGGTGGACACAAACATTATGAAGCTCATGCAGATATGCTTTTGAGACACAGATCTCCCTAAAAGTAGACTTTGGTGGATTGACTATTGAAGAAACCATTTGTAACACATACAGATTTGCTAATGCTTGTTTAAATATGCATCATGTCAGCAAATAAATGCACTCACCTTTAGCTAAATCCTCCTCTTCCTTTTTGGTGGCTACTGTACCAGGATCTTTGGCAACTAGAGCTGGACTTGCTTTTGCCTGTTCAGCAGCCTAATCAAAAGTAAAAGATGTAAAAAGGAATCCAACAAAAAAAACTGACAGTGCATTAAGTTCACCATTTTGCTTTGTATTCATTTGCTATATAAAAATCTAAAGTAATTGAGAGCAATCCACTCCTCAAAGAAAATTTTTATTAAGACATGGTAGTTTTCATTTTGTTTGCCAAACATTATAGAACTCAAGACTACAAACTAAAATACAGAGCTGAGGATAAAAAGAATTTGTGATGCACTTTGAGAACAACCACAAAAATCTAATATACCTGTGAACCAATAGCTGGGAAAGTAACTCCTTGCTCCTTAAGATTTTTTATCATAGCAGATATTAAACTAAGCTGTGGGTCATTCTTGAATTCATCAGTCCATTCCACCATGAGGGCTTTCAGCTTTTCACAAACTTTTGGATGACCCTGCATGGACAGTAGAAACTAGTTAAATAATGTAGGAATCTGATTTTAATTTCAGGTAATTGCATGTTACTGTCAATATAAAACATATAGATACTTTATTTTGTAGTCAAGTTTAGTGCTCAATATTTATTAGAAAGGGAGAATAATACATCAGCTTTGTGTTTGTACCAGTACAGTATGTGCTAGGCCCAAAATAGATGTAAAATATGATTACATAGAAACCCTGTTTTATCTCAATTTCATCATATTTATACTTCATGTTTTACTGATGTTATTTAAAGTTAAAATATAGTAGTTTTTTATAAATTAACACACCACACCTCCCCCAAACAGAATACCTATGTTAACTAGAATGAAGTGGCATTCAGGCAGTTCTGAGAGTCACAGCCTTTATAGTAATCTTCTCTCCTTCCCTTCTCTGCCTTTCCAGTCCTCAAAAAGTAGATTCCATTCCACTGTCAGATTACCCCAATTCTCTATCTGATTTCACTTACAGGTGAAATGTATAAATCAATGCAATACATTACCTTATTCAACACATTGCTTACTTCACTGGCAAAATCTCTTGAACAGACTTCTAAATGAAAGATTTTGCCACAGTTTGATACACATGCTCCTAGAAGCTGATGAAAGAAAGATAAAAACTTAGAGATTTTTTTGCAATATAACTTTCCAGGAAGGAAATTAACTACATTAAAAAGAACCTACTGTTAATGCTTGCATAGCGACGTGAGGATCTTTATGGTTCACTCTCTTCATTATGGAGCGGAGGCAGTCTTTAGGCCTAAAAAATACAAGATAGCCTTAAAAACATGTAAAGGAATGAACATTTCCTATTACACACATGACAATGCCGACAATATTAACAGACAGCAAGGTCTCCTGAACACCATGAGTAAATTATTTAGTAGCTTATAATTTAAAACAACAATTTAAAAATAAACACCATAAACAGTTGTAGCTATTTCTATCTGTAGGATTTGTAGCTCTCGTAATTATCAAAACTTCTCAGTAATTTACATTACCTCTTGTACTTAGAGCAAATTACTGTAAATACTTCAGAAATGCATAAAATCCCTTAAAATTAGAGAACTGGAATTCTCTTGTAGTCCATGCACCTACTCCTCTATATTTCACATTCACATTTATATGTAAGAACATTTCCTTACATAGTGATTTACCAACAGCCTTTTGCTACTTTTATTTTGAATTACCACCATGTTCCTCAGAGTCTCTTTTAAACTACAGAATAACATTTTTAAAGAAGACATGTAATGAACCAATAACTTCTAAAAAAACATCTTAGGCAATTTACATCAAAGTTTCAAAACAATTAAATACAGAATTCAAGTCTTACCTATGTTGTAGTAGATAGAAATAACATGAAAAGCAACTTCAACAAAGAATTTGAAAGGGCAATTCAGAAAGTTTAGCATATTAAAATCTTATGTGACTTTCCGATACTTTGTTTCATCTATAAAGTAGTGGAAAGCTGAGCTAGGCTGAGGTAGGAATTATCACAGGCATACAATCATTATCTGTTGAATAGCCCTGAAAAGAACCCTGGAAGAGGGTAAGTAGAGAAAGAGGAAAAGAGAAGGTCAATCTAAACTAAGAGATTTTACACATTTATGGAGTTTACATATTTACAGCATGATTGTCTTTGGAAGCAAAACTATTTTTCTGTTGAACTGGTATCCAAAAATTAACATGAAACTCAGGTATAAGTTACACCACTGCTTGGCTATACTATATTTGGCAGTGTCTACATTTTACAGAAACGTCCACCTCATATTTAGTGGCACTAATTATAGAAAGTGCTGTCAGGCAGCACAAGTACACATCATTCAGTGTATACCTTCATATACCAATTATTACAGATGAAGGCTTTAAGGCAAGTACTACCTTCTATCTATTAACTATCCAAGACTTCTTATAAGTTCATTTTAATTGAGAAAGAATGCAGGTTAAAATTGTTAGAAATACCTGCTTTCTTTAACCATTAGTTTATGAGTAGGATTAATGTGATATGACTGCTAGCTCATAAAAAGTGCTTGCCCATTGTGAAGCCAGTACTTATAAAGGCAGGGTGCAAGATCAAGAGCTTAGCAGTTCAAGAACAGGACCATTAGCCTAAGATTTTTTTTTACAAATGAATCCAAAGTCTTATAAAAAGTAATAAGAAAACTTCAAAGCCAAATGATCGTCCACATGTCTTGAGTACAATCTACTTTTTCATATATTTAACAAAAATGATCAATACTTAAGTGCTAAATGTTTTTAAATACTCAAATGTTTAAAATAAGAAATCTTTTGACTACATGTAGATAAAGAAAATAATCCAGGTGTACCATTCTTTAGACACACAGTAAGAAAACCTATTCTAGACAGACTTGTCTAGAATTCTTTTTTTTACTTCTAATTAATTCATCATACAATCTAGTGTGTAAATTATCAGAAGCACTATGCAGAAACCAGAGGGAAACACGCACTCTGTGAGTGTAGTATTCTGTCTACTTACTAGGCATCTCTCCAAATCATACTCTACAAATATTCAGCCACAGTTCCTCTCCAATGATGCTATGATCAGAATTTCAGAGGCACCACAATGAGTAGTAATAATGAACTAGTAGAGTGAAAATATGGCAAGATACAAAAGAAGCTATGCACCATATGTGGCATCATATACCAATACACACAGAAAATATTCACAATGAATTTCAGGTTTAGTTTTAAAAGGTAGAAAAAAAATCTGATTGTATTTAATTTAATAAGAACACAATAGGCAGCATTTGCAATCTAAAATACTACTCTGCACAAAACATTTCAGATATGTTCAGGAATTTATTGTTCATTTACAATTTAAGAAAACTCTGTGGGACTCAGCTTTCCTCCTTGCTCAGAAACAAGCTGGTCATAAAGCTTCCTGGTCAGCCTGCTAGACATACACTGAAATTACAATGTAAAATGTTACCAAGATTGCATAATTTGAGGGGAAAAAAAAAATGGAAGACACATCAGCAAACTATCAAATAAGCAATTTTGCTATTCCCTCTTGCATGAATTGGCACAAAAACAACCAAAGAAGAAACAGCTAACCGGAACACTGACTTGTTGAGGCAGTGATTAATGCTTAAGGAATCAAGACAAAGTTAGGCAAGCAGCAATATGGACAAATCATTTCTCAATGAAAATTTTCCAATACCCATCCCCAACAGACAGTGCTGCAATGAACATTCCTATTTTCTCAACCCTTGGTGTAGTCTCTCAGCCACTGACTTTGCTTTTTTTTCAGCCACCTTTTTTTTTTTTATTAACTTTTCTGTAAAAAATTGAAGTTGTGATAGTTTGTAGACTGATATGTCTCATGAAATAAGCAGTACAAGTGTCTCAAAGCCAAATGCAAACATGATTAGAGTTAGGAACAGGCTAGCACTGAAATGACTGGAAGAGATATCTTTGTTAAAATATACCACATCTGTCCTCTAATTTTTCCTTTTATTCTGTTTAATAGACCATTCAAATTCCATAATGTTATTTTATTCTGAGATGATAAAATACAGATTCAGTTTTGTAAGCATTTTCATTGCAGAAAAGCAAAAATATGGAAAATCTATATTTTTCCTGTGGTCAGATTTAAAATGCCAGTCAAATACACAATCATAGAATATTCTGAGTTGAAAGGGACCCCCAAAGATCATTGAAGTCTAACTCCTGGCCCTGCAAAGGACAGCCGCAAGAATTACATCATGTGATTAAAATTATTAAAATAAACAACTCTTCAAGAATGCTGTACAAAACCAGGAGACAGAAAGGATTGCCTCTAACAGTAAAACTTTTGTTTTAATCATGTTTCTATGTTGAAAAGGTAACTTGCTTGCTGAGCTAATATTGGCAAAAAACAGGATGCAAATAATGTGATGTGCAACTGCTGCATTGTATGACTTCCTAAAGGAAATTCAGAGATAAAAAAAAGTGTTGTCTCATCATTATACAAATTTTAGATCATCTAAGGACCTGATATGTGAAACGTACATAAAATTTTAAATCTATACTACGAAGAGTAATATTTCATATAGGCTATTGTAAACAAGTCATATTGTTTAAAATATTGACATATTTTCTGTGTTTCCTGTGTTTTCTATAAAAATTCTATTAACTACTGTAATTTTAAAATTCACAAAAAACAGAAAGTAGTCAAAGAGAGGGATTCAGTGGAATTCTAATTAGCCAAAAATCTGTTGTAGTTGTTTGGAGTAAAGAAAGCACGATAACATTTTCAGGAATTTGTAATTCTTGGTATGGAAAGTATTACAAAGTAAAAAATAACAGTAGCAATTATGTTATGGAACTGTAACTAATTTATCTAATGAGAAAATGCAACACCTTTGTAGCATAACAGGTTTTCAACAATTAATCTGGATACCAACAAGCTGGCAGACAATGTGCTGCACCAGAACTGCTATTAACAAGTAAGAGTTTTTCGAGGCTGCTGTGGCCTCAGTTGTAAGGCAATCCACACCTAGAATGCTGCAGGATGCAATGGAGCTTACAGACTGGTACCAAGAAAATCCACCAAGGAGAGATTTTGTAATCTAAGTGTCTGCCAAGAACAGTAACAAAAAGCTTGGAATTGGTTAAAAGAATAAAGCAGATCCCAGTTAAGAAGATTCACATCCTGGTCATGGGAAGTTAAACTGCAGGAGAATTTCAAACACCTAAGCATATCTCTTTAAACTTCTTAATGGGAAACATTGTCTTGCTTTACATTGCTACTGCATGACATAATCCATCAAAAACAAAGGAAATCCACTCTCAGCAAGTTTTAACTGAATCTGAATTTAAGCAACAAGTCAGCTAGCAGCCTATTACAATCAGGATAAATATTACAAAGATTAAAAGTCCCACTTTTCTTTTAAAAAATAATTTTATTAAGAGAAAGAATAAAATACGAACACACAAAACAAAAAGACCAAAATCAGCACAAACAAACCTCATAAATCCTAGCAGGAACTTAACTGCACACTAACAGATGTCTAGCTTTGTCTGTACTGCTGTCTCTTGCAGCTACAGACATTCGAGCACTGTTCAGGCTATGTTGCTGTGAGACTAAATTTCATCTCTGGAAAGGCTTTCAGTGAATAGAATATTGAAACCTTCAATAATATAGTTACTGTTACAAGCCCAGCATCAACGTGCTCCAGGAATAGGAATGCAGTTTTACATATAAAGGCTATTATGAACCATTATTAACAACTTGCCAGCTGTTATCTTAACTACAGTTACACAAAACAGCACAGAAGTCTCACTATGCTGTGCTATATTTACATACTTCTCCAGAGACCATCTCTAATCCCAAGGAATAAGCTTATTTGCAAATCTGTCCTTTGGAACAAAAATCCCAGGTGGGACTTTGTTGTCTGGCATCTCATACTGTTTCTGGCAGTTCTACAAGGCAATCCAAGTCATTCTTACAGTGCTAGTGGCGAAACTCTCTTCTTGTGACCTGAATTGTTACAAGGAATGCTTCAAGAAGATGTATTTAAAATATTCCCAAATCCTAATACTACACAGATTGAAAGCACTATAAATACACTGAAATTAAGGCATTAAACTGTATATTTTAAATGCTAGCTGAAATTATAATTTATTTTTTCTTGCCCAAAAAGTAAATTCATGTATAAATTCTAAGAAATATCTCAGTAAATATTCAATAATGGAAACATTAGCAGTCCATATTAAGATGTGTTTAATTTAGTATCACATCTTCAAAATGTATATTTATCAAAGCCCTGCTAGCAGAGAATAGCTTCTGAAAACAAGGGGAAGAAACATAAAGCCTTGTTTTTTGTGACAAAGACACTGGTATCCTGATGGCAAGAACAATAGAGGGCAGGAGATGCTTTATACCTTGGTTTTAGTAAATTTTTGACATACAGTCGAAGCCCTTGTAGTGTCCTTATCACACAGCTGGTGAAATACAGACTGGATAAAGGTGGGTGAAATACTGGTCTCCTAGGCTCAAAGAGTTGTCACCTGTAGTGCAAATTCCAGCTAGCAGGCAGTATCCTTCAGGGATCTCTGCTGGAACCAACAGTGCTCTCAGAAACTTACAGACCAGAGCAAGTTGAAGGGGAACAAGCAATATACAGCAGGGCTTGGCTAATGTTCAGAGGGACCTGGACAGGCTGGAGAAATGGGCAGACTGGAAGTTCAGCAAGAACAAGGATAAGGTATTGCACTTTAAACAAGGCCAGGAGCTGACTATATGAAAAGCAGGAAATGATCTGCAGGTCCTATTGGGTGAGAGGTGTCAGCAGCACAGCCTGGCAACTAAGACAACCAACCACATCCTGGCTCAAACTACTGGTCAGCACAACCAACAAGGTCAGGAAAGTGACCCTTCCCCTCCATTCTGCACTTGTAAGATTGCATCTGGAGCATTTTGTCCACTTTGGGACTCCCCAGTGCAAGAAGGCTATTTACACACTGCCCTATGTCCAATGGATAGCTGCCAGGATAGCCAGGGAGGGTCACATACAAGGAAAGACAGGAGAGGTGCTTTCAGCTTTGAGAAGAGCAGACAAAAAGTGGGCCTTACTGCTTTCAATAACCAATTCATCAGAGTATACAGAGAAAATGCAGCCAGACTCTCTCTTAGAGCTGCACAGTCACAGGACGAGATGCAACAGACAAGTTGGAACAGGGAAAATTGTAATCAGATTGCAAGATTATTTTTTTATTTCCTTACTTAGTAAGTAGAACTAGTTCAATACTGAAACATGTTGCCCACAGAAGTTGTGGAACCTTTGACCTTGAAGGCATTCAAGACTCGACACGGCCCTGAGCAACCTGATCTAATAAGACCTGTTTGAAACTCAGGGGCTTGAACTAGATGACCTCTGGAGATCACTTCCAACTTAGATTATGATTCTGTAAGAAAAATGCCTCATGAAGCCTCCTGGGTGTACAGTGATACTGCTAAAACATATCAATTTATTCTATCTGTATCACTGGCAAAAACCTGCTGTACACAAGTTCTAATTTTAAGAGGTCAGCCAGTATCACTATAGGAAGGATTGCAAAATATTCCAGCAGAAATCCCACACACTTTCCTTTTACTTGTAATCAATATAAGTTAAATTCAGTTGTTTCAGAAGTTTATAAAAATAACAAAAAATTAATTCCTCTCACCTAGCTGTGAGACTGAAATAACTGAATTAAAAAAGTTTGGGGAGGAAACTCCTAAAGTCACTTACCCTGTGCGTGACTGTCCGACTTTATCACAGATGTCTAAGATGAGGCCCCAGTCCTCTGCAGTGTTCATCTCACTGGTTGCTTTCTCTGATAAAAAAAGTATAAATAAGTCAAAATACAAATTTAAAAAAAAAATTTAAAATTGGCAACAAAGATGTTGAAATATTGCCTCTTTGTATATTTCTAAATGTATGACAAATTTCTATACTTAATAAAATTCATATATTAACAATGTTGCAACTAATTATTTTTAATTTTCTAATGTTCATTTGTGACCAGTAATTTTAATTAATGAGTAAACATATTTTGGGGTTGTTTTACTACAAAAAAAAATCGTAAAGATGCACCCAGAACATGACACAAGTAGTATAGCTACCAACAGATTTTTTTCCATTTGAATTATAAAGTTTAATGGGATATGAATACCCAATGCATTGATTCACTGTTTGCAGAGTCAGATACAACCAAATTTATCACCTTCCCAGATACTAAACTGCTGTGCCTTGCATTTCCTTTCATGTATTACATCTCAACAAGGAGGATTTAAAGAGTCAGCATAATCACTAAAGTTCAATATTCCCACTCTTATTTCCGCTTTGGGTGATATAATTCACTGTATCTTTTCAGCTATAAAGACTGCTCAACTAAAGTGAATCTCAAGGAAGCCATTGTGTCTCTTCCTTCCAAGTTTTTTGAATAGGACAAAAGTCCCTGGTGAAGACTAAAGAAATAGAGAGAAGGTAGAGAAAAAATAGATACAAAATGAGAAGAAAAAATAGAGTCCCTCCCTATTTCTCCCCGACAAAAGCTTAGTTAAAGTAAGGATAACAATAAATAAAAGCATTAAAGGAAACTGAGCCTTACTGTGCAGCTCAATAGAAGATTATCTAAATACTGATAGATCAGATCAAGACTGGAGAGCATAAGGGAATGCACATGCATTTTTAATTAGTAACCCAACAGTAGGAAAATGGCACAGAATAATTCAGAAACTTTGTTTCTCATCCCTGCTTCATTTAATGTTTACAGCTTAATCTACAAAACAAAAATATGCCTCAGCAATGAGTACCATCCTTCAGGAAATGTTTCAGACTACTTAAGTTTTATGAAAGGAACCCAAGATTTCCTATGAAAACTTATCTGCCGGGAAAGATTCATTATCTAGATTAGCACGGGCAAAATTGCAAAGAAAAAAACAAAGTAAAACATCCAATCTCCAAAAATTACAAGGATTATTCACATCCAAGTTGATGGCTTTTCTTATGAATGAGTTTCTATTTACTACAAATTGATGTAGGTTATAGTTAATTAGTTTCTTAATTCAGAAAAAAAATGCAGGAAAGAAAAACTCTATTTTTTTTTTTCTCCCAAAGTATTTCCAGGGAAAAATTCAACACTGAACACATACACAACTGAAATGATAACATATTAGCTGTACTGCCTGATGCAAGGAAAAGACCAAATGGAAGTTAGATATAATTCTGTATGTTCTCTCAGATAAAGTAAAAGGGTATTACCTCTTCCCTCTAAACCCTATCAGGAAACTTGTTTGATTAGAAAAAGCATTCATAATCAACAGAAATATCAAAAATTATGGGTTGAAAATATGCTAAGGTCTTGCACTAAGATATACCAGCTGATCAACCAACCACTTCATTTTCCTTTCAGTCAGTCCTTGTTCCAAATCATGCTTATGACTAACAATCATAGAATTTGTGATTTTCAGGTAAGACACTTGAAATTGATGCCTTGGATGAACCATCACAGACCAAGGCTGCCTTCTGAAATTGCAGTTTATGCACACAGCAGCTGTTCTGCTACCAAAGGCAGCCTCAACTCTGCAGCACCAGAACTGCTTTTCTGAAACACAGAGCCTGAATTGTCTACACTGCATTCCTCAGACTGAAAGCAGCTGATAAGCACAGTCCAGAGACACACAAAACAGACCACACGGAGGCAGTTTACTTCCAGGACTCCACCGTTTCAGTTTGTTGCTAGTTCCACTGGAGCTGGACCAGCTCCAGCCAAAGTGTGCCTGCACAGTTCTCTCCAAAGCCTTTAGCTCCTGCCAGGCTCTGAGCTCACACAAGGACCCCACAAACCCAGACTGGTCACTGGTGCCTGATGCTGCACTTCAGTCAGCACATCCTTCAGCAGAGAGATAAGCAACCCAGTGGAACTGAAACCTTGCTCTTTTCCATTGTTCTACATAACAGACAGTTGTCTGTATTTTTGACAACAATTGATCCTTCTTTCCTCACAATGGCAGCAAAGAGAAATGGCATAGCAAACAGTTGTCTTCTACAAACCAAGGAGTAAACTAAGGCATGCCTAATGTTTTAAGATAACATCAAACTGTGCTTTATGCTAATTTAAATACTTTGGCTAAATCTACAAATATGATCGTGATTGATGAAATCCCTGATCCACATTAACCACATCGTTCATAGCCTTTATTTTAATTCTCAATGAGAACATTTTGCAAATTTATCCATGAGTACAATTACAAATTTTCTGCTATGGCTACGTTCTTTCTTGGCAAAGTTACTCCTATATAAAAAGTGCCTTTTTCTTGCAATGCTGACCCCCAGGGTATTTCCTTCACCAACAAACACTAGATAGTTTCTTATTAAATTTCAGCCTGAAACCTAGTTTCACTGTATACTTTCAGTCTTCTGTAGTAACAATCATCCAATAAATCAATTAAATAATAAAATTAATGGTAAGACATGAGGAAAAAAAATTGCCTTTGGAGTTTTACATAAATTCTGTCTCAAACAAGGGGAGTTAAAAGTTAAGAACATACTGAGACCATTAGCAGCACATTGTCTGAGCTGATTGTCCACAAAAAAAGGGCACTATCTCTGTCAGAGCATTAGCAAGTGACTATCATCTTTCACCACTCTGGGAATGGGAGCAACAAATATGCTTTGACAAAATTCCTATGTTGCATCCGTGTTTTGTAAACAAAATTATTACTTAAATCTACTTAAATTACTTACACTATTATCACTTAAAATCCATGAATCCTTTCTCTTCTAACATGAGGAACACATTCACAGGCAAAAAAAAATAGTGTATGTGCATTTGGTAGTTGGCTACCCTGCCTAACAGCTGGAACCCCCTCAGCCTTCAGGTACAGTTGGTATGTCAATGGCAGACTTTGTCTCAGCACAGGAATGGACGCTTACAGGGGAGGAAAAAGCAGACGTGGTTAAAATCTTAGGACAGGTTAGCACAGCACATAGAAGATAACCTAAAGAAGAAATGTTCTTCATCTTCCACTCCCATTGAAAATAATTCCACTATAATCATATTAATGTTTAGTTTCTACCCCTCCACTTCATCATTGCTTCCAAATCTTACTCAACTTAGTGAATGCCAAGCCAGGATCAGATAGCATTTCAAACTTGACAAAAACAACTTTAAAAGAGCACTGGCTCCTTCATTAAATCAGCATACTTCAAAACTCATTAATGCTATGCCAAACACAAAGGAAACAGGACAACACCACAGCTCTCTTCCATGATGTTGCACCACTCAAATTCAAGGCATTGTTTTCTGAGCACAAGCAAGGCCTACAAATGAACATAGTAATTTTAAGCAGTGCAAGACTGTACAATCT
Organism: Thryothorus ludovicianus; assembly: GCA_013397245.1. NCBI lineage: Eukaryota > Metazoa > Chordata > Aves > Passeriformes > Certhiidae > Thryothorus > Thryothorus ludovicianus. The sequence goes on from VZTB01000696.1 coordinate 1,031,625, forward strand.
TAGGTTGCATCAGGTTAATTTGTAGTAATTAATAGTTATTATTAATCCTAATTACTATTAATAGTAGTTTTAAATTTTTAAGCTGTTTTTTTCCTCGTTTTTTTATTACATGTCTTTACCACTCACCTTTTCTTTTTTTTTTTAATATTCTTTTCTTACTAATAATTCCATAAAGACAGACACACATATTCATAAGAGTCATAGTTTCAGAGGAAAAAGTAGTTGGATCCAGGTGTTCTTTAAGCAAAAACAACAACGATTTGGCACAATATAAGAATATCTTTCTAAATTGTTTCAACAATTTATTTAGTTCCTAAAACAAACACAAAAGAGACAAAACTAATATATCATATTTTGGCCACTTTGCAATGCACAGAGCTTGGAATCACTGGGCCTGTCTCCTTATACTTCTGCATTCAGAACATTAGCCATACTGGGCCAGACCAATTCCCAACATTCAGTCTCTAAAACATACATTATACCTAAAACAGACACCTAGGAAAACATAAAAGACAGTAAGGTAAGCATTAATTGTACTTCCCTACCACCACACCTTTCAGTGACCAACAATTTGCAGCTTTGTAACTCCTGAGTCAGAACTGGTGCTCCAACCACACAAACATTGTCATAAATCACACATAGACCAAATAAAGTATTCTGAAGCAAGATACATCTTGTATGATGGAAATCTCAGCTGTGTTTGTATCTTTAGCTTCTCAATAATTTGTAAAACATAATGTCCTTCAAATAAAGCACCTAGATGCTTGAATCATTCTTCCAAACATATATTGTATCTTTTTTCAAGTAAACCTCTGAATAAAATCTATATGGCACTGAATAGCACCTGGCTTATAAGGAAAACATCATTCCTCATTACAAATGCCATAGACTCTCACTGAAATATTGCACCTAAAACCCAGGAGACAGTGTTACAACTATTGAATGAGAAGCCAGGTCAAAAAGATCTAAATATACGAGTTTAATTATTTATACTTTGGTTGAAAGTACACAGGATCTTGCATGGGCTCTTTTGGGACACCTAAATCAGCCTGCCTCTCCTTGTGTCATAAAGTTCTTTAAGTGTGCTGAGGCCCCATTTCCCTGCAGTTTACATGAACCTGAATGCTTGGAGCATTGATAAAATCCTGTTTTCTCCTCTGGTTTTTTGCATTATTTAAAAATTATAAGCAAAGCAAAAATATTTGCACTGTGATTCTATTTGAAATTCCCTACTACATACAAAACACAAGTGCAGTTGATTATTTTAGAACAGAATAAAAAGAAACAAAACCCTTTTCTCAGAAGAAAAAATAAAAATTTCCTAAAGTTCATGCCTGTCCTAAAAGAAATTTATCATCAGATTTACAAAGTACTATTAGATAGAAGAAAGGTAGTTCATGCTGAAAAAAATCCATTGCCAGATTTAGTGGTTGATGCTTTAGGTGCTGGCAAAAGAAATACAAATATTGCAGCAGATTTCCCATGGAAATATGTGCTAGCCAATTTCCCTGCCTTAGTTCTGCATCTTAATAATAGCATTTTACTGCCCTATTAGAAATGTGTGAGAGTAAATACTCTCATCACTGTTGGGATAGTGCAGTGAAGCACATGATGCATTTCATAGGGCAGAAAACTCCATTGCTAACATCATTTTCAGAGGGAGTTCTTGGCAGGCCTGAGCTTCCCAAGCTTTTGTTTTTACTGAAGTTTATTTTAAAAGAAAAACCCCGGCCTTAGAACTGAACAATTTTTCAGCAACAAGGTCTCAAAAATGTGAAAACTAGTAGAATTTCAAGAAATAACAACTCTAGATCAAAACACCCTCAAATTCAACACTTAAAATGTACATTATTTGAAGCAGTTAAAACAAGTATCAGTAAAAACTGTCAGGAAATTTTACTAATCTAAGGTTTATAACCATCCTACTAATTATTTGCTCTTACTCTATTCATGGACATAACACCATTTTCACAGTTGGACACCATTAAAATTAAATGCTGAAGTTGTAACTTCAGTATTTAATTGCAAAGAGAAAAATGGCAAAAGAAAGTCTTCAAAAGTATAGCTAAGTCTTCAACTCACAGACATATTACAACCACTTTCTAGGATGATAAAAAAACCCCTCAAAAATCTGTTATATCATTGTAAATAACACAGATTTAATGAAAAATTCAACATTCCTCTCAGCCTTCTCTCCTCATCTGCCTAAAGTTTTTCTTCATAAGGCTCAATAAATAATTTCTCCTTCTCTAAGAAATTGCAAACACTGAAATTCCAAAGCAATACAGTTTAAAGAGTCCTTAAAGACTGAAAGTGACCACAAATTTTTCTTCCTTTTTGCAAGCACTTGCTGAGAAATTTGGATTACATACCATTCCACATCAAACACAATTAAATTTTGTTCTTTTTGTCTGTCAAATAAAAAGACAAATACATTTGTTGATCCATTTTACAAAAGTCACCACTTGAATATTAATCACTAACATGCTCACAACTGAGCAAGAGGAATATGTCCAATGAGATTCCATCTAGATGAGATTGAAAACAACCCCTAACAGGAAATGACACCACAGAGAGAAACTTGAATTCCATGTACCATTAGCTTTGATAAAGCTATTAACCAACTTGTGCAGTTTAACTGTACATTTACAGTGTTCTTCTGGGAACAATTGTAGGAGGTGTCCTATGAAAGCATTGCAGCTGAGCTCAGGCAAAGCAAGCAGCAGAGACTGAGGCCACCTCAGCTCATTCCTTCAAGAACTGTGGGAGCTCACTGTGCATGAGGCGGTCCAGCCAAAATGAACATCACTCAGCTCAATGAACTGAGCAGAATGAAGACAAAAGGGTTCACAACCTGGTTAGAAAAGGCTGAAATCGTAAGACAAGCTGAGCAAAAACAATTTAGATGTTTCGATCTCCCACTCAAACCCTAACAAATCCACAGAACTCAAACTACCTTTCACCCAGAAATATTACAACACAACAGGAAGGTGAGCACATTAGAGATATGTGAGAAGGATGAATAGTCCATAAACAAGGTGTATCACAGGCAAGTCATACGAGCAAATGGTGTCAGGATATATTTGTAGAAGTCCAGAAGCCTAGCCACAGTTACAAGAAGCATTTCAGAAGGAAGACCAGCAAGAAACTTAATTTTCTACATCAGGTATGCAGTGTTATTTTTATCAGTTAGAGGAACAGATTTTACATGAAGATCTACTTTGATTCTTCTAAATTTTGCTTTTATAATGCACACTGTCACAGCTAAAAGGAGAAGCACTTAAGTGACAGTTCTTCCCTAGGACGAAAGAAAGAAAATTACCAGAAAAGCACAAGAGTCTTTGACTATGGAAGATACTATCTCAGCTTCAAAGTGCCCAGTTGAACTGAGAGCCTGCTAGTTGATAGTGGAAAAGATTTTTTTTGTTGACTGATATACTGAAGGGATATTCCACTTAGTCTTATCCTGTCAGCATTGCCACTTTTCACTGAGAATCTGTCACTAAAGGTATCTTTAAGCAAGAAGTTCTTGTTTCTCATACGTATTTATAAATTATTGAAAAAGGGGGTTGCTATAGCTCCTTTTCTGCACGTTTTTTACTCAGTCTCCCTGTTAGCTCTCAGTTTAAAATGAAGTTGAGAAAAACAGTAGGCCAACTCTGGCCAAAAAAGCACCAGTCTCATGACAAGCTGAATCAATCCTTGGAATTCATCTTCCTTTGCATCCAGATGTTAACTCACAGACTGCAGTCTCCATGATGGTCTGAGGTCAAGAAACTCATCTGTGACAATTTTCCCATCTATTGGCAAATCTGGCCCAACACAAAAAAGTTCAGCTCAGAGAGATGTGTAATTGAATGTTTTGAAAATGTTGACTAAGCAAGGGGATAAATCTGAAGAACAAAGAGTTTAAACAGCAAGAGGATTTTATTTCAAGAAATTGCACCATTGGAATCATGGCAAAACCATTTCTTACATTCTAATAGCATCAAACTATAGGCTGATCATATGTAATATAATATGTAATGATCATATGTAATTCAAGCATATTATTAAATATTTGAAGAGTCAATAGCATAAAATTATCAACAGCTGCTAGAATTAATAAAACATGGGGAAAATGATTGCAAGTCACATCAAGTTCTACTACCTTACTAAACTATCTGCTTTAATTTCCTACTACTGTAAATAACAGGCCTGAATTCATTCCCAATCCTGTGCTGCCTCAAACCATCACAGTAAGAACCAGAGTAACATCCTGAGCAAAAGCAAATACCCTCATCCTTTAGTGTGTGTAAGGAAAAAAGAAAAACAATCCAAATCCTACATGTTTTTTTTAATACCTTCTCTTAATATCACATGTGATTTTTATGAGAACTTATACCAGAACCTGAGTTACAGATATTTTATTCTTGAGATAATATCTAAATGACACCTGAGAACTGCTTTAGCAGTAAGTTCTTCATCAAATCTAGCCTAAGCACAGCTACATTACTAATTAGCCTGTCATGACAGATTAGTAGGCAGTCTTTTGGTTCTTAAAGCAAATTTCACCATTATTTTACCTGAGTCAAACTTACAGGTAAATCTGCATTTCTCAGGAACAACTCCCTGGGAATAATTTTATGATTAAGATTGAGAAATGCAGCAGAAACAGACAACCGATGAATCAAATAAGAACATTTTTAATTCTAACCCCCTAAATGGAGGATTAGAGTTTCTTAATTATACTCTTAACAGGACCAGTGTCTTGAAGATTTTTTTCCTTTTTTTTAATTCCACTATTATGTTCCTTACTTGGGCACATCATCAAATATTCCACAACTTAATTGCGAAAACTTCTGTCATCAATGATTAGCATCCCTCCCTGTTGAAATAGTCCTAAATATGGTAAAAAACACCTTCACAAAATGAAAAGCATTTGGGCTTCATCCAGAGATTTATACTCTTGAGGATGACAATGGTTAACCTCCTCAAATCTCTGGGCATATTTTAAATATTATTAATTTAATAGCAGTCTTAAAGAACATTCTTCAGCCAACTACACCTAAAAGACCCAGGTGTACAGAGTCAACACTAAATGGTAAACTATAATGGATGACCAGGTTCCACTGCAGCTGCATGCTAACAAGACCAGTCAAATGCTGCTAACTGGCCAGACAAACTGAAAAATCTGTCCTGAACGTGAGACACACTCATGCTTCTTAAAATGATGGAAAACAATTTAGTTCCAGATGTGTTCTCTGCAATCCATTATCCTAAATAGTTCCAAAATAATTTCCAACTACTCACAGTACTGATCAGCTGTTCAGTAGACAAGAAAGCACAGCCATTGCAACAATACTATCAACTATACCAATGTCCAAATTCATGTGAAATTAAAAATAGCTGCTAATGGCCTTTTTGCTTCAGGAATCTGACTTTAAATAGAAAACATTCTTGCTGGATAAGAACAAAAGCAGAGCACTCAACTTTCACTCAGAGAAAACAAATGAAAAATAGCACTCTGGCTTGACAACTTTTGGAAGTTTCCTGAGAACATGAGAGCTTACTCTACAGCTGATGCTATCTTATGAAGCCTGCCAAAAAATTCATCCAGATAATAGCACATTCCCAAGGGGCCCCAGAGAAGAAGAGCCCAGGGACGCTTTCCGGGAGACTTCATCATTCCCATCTCCTGGCACAAATCCAGTTAAGTGATGGATAAAGGCAGCAGGCTCCTGAAAGTAGGCTGTCACCAGCTGAACAGCCTGCTGCTCCTTCAGTCTCCCTCAGGACACCATGAAAGGGGCCAAAACAAAGAGGCTGTTTACCAGTGAAAATCAGCTCGTTGCCCATTATCTGCTTTTCCCAGAATGATTTGGTACTGAGTGGTTTTTTCTATCTCCTCATACAGTTTACAGAATAACGCTTTTGAAATTATTTACTGGTGATCACATTAGGCAAGCGCAGTAGGTAAGGGGTTGGCATCCTCTGTGCCTAGAAAAGAGCAAATGAGCTGCTGAAGTAATTGCTGGGTGCTACTGCCCTGCTTGAGACTCACAGTGCTGAGGGGCACATCCAGTGAACTGAGCTCAAGAGACCCCTTCAAGCAGTCTGAGTTTCCCTCTCTCCCTGCCAGCCAGAGGCACTAGGAAGAAAAAAGTGAACACCTGCCAGAACCTGAGCCTATCACTTTTTAATCTTATTAGTTCAAATCATTCTCTAATAGTCCACAGAAGACTGGCAAGCAGTACAGTCTCTTCACTTTCAGCTGTCAATTACACTAGAATACAGTAGAACAGCTAAGAAGAATTATTTACTACTTTCCAAAATAAGTCAGTCAAGTTTGCTACCAACAAAATCATTGACTGCAGTCTTCAGCTTAAAAGTTTTAACAGTTCAGAATGAGAAGACGAAGCTATGTCTTACTTTGACGCAACAGACTAAGAATTTCTGATAACATACATACAAAATTTATGTCTCAGTATCTAATACTTTCTCCTGAAAAGATACATACTTTTCAAACGGTTTTTACTCAGTCTTTCTTTGAAGAGCTGGAAGAACTAAATTGGAGACTAAATGTCTGAAGTTTTATAAACATTAAGAAACAATGTATCTATAGTTGAAAGTTACACCTAGTTTAACACTATTAAATAAATTAGTTTCAGGACACTTTTACAATGTTACACTGCTATAAGAAAATAACTCCTGGGAAGGGGTGAACTTATCCACATATGAGAAAAAGCCCCTTTATATTATAGGATTCCCCAGACTCAAAGCTTTTATGGCTCAAAGTAAAAGAGATGTCAGCAGCAGGTCGAAAACAAACCATATTACACAATCTCAAATAATATACATAGAATTATTAATTGTCTACATGTTATTTTATCTTCAGTTTCAACACATCAGCATTAAGAACAATTTTTGTCAAGTAAAAGCCAGATACTTCCTCTCCACCTAGTCCGGCCTTGGAATAGGCAAGGTGGGGATAACACCTGAGCTCAGCACATCAGGTTTTACTTGAAAGGAAAACAGAAAGCTCCCACAGGAATCCCTTTTAAAGAAATAAATACAAAACGCTTTAACGATTTTCTCATGCCTGCTTGTGAAGCAACTGTAGATGGTGCTTTTTACTGTTCATCCTTTCAAAAACACTCCAGCGCGGACCGTTCTCACTACTTGTTTTGCTGTGCTGCAGCGTTACTCGTGCTGGGCAGGCCAGCTCGGTCCCCACGGGCATCCATCCCCGCGCTCGGCCCCGCGGCCCGCAGGGCCAGGAGGGCTCGCAGGGCCGGGGCGCTGTCCCCGGCCAACCCCCGGCGGGACGCGGCCCCGGCCCGGCCTGGCTGCTCCGTGACCGCCGGCCCG
>VZTB01000696.1:1039115-1100620 GCA_013397245.1 Thryothorus ludovicianus
TCCAGGGCCCGGCACCGCCCCCCGCGCGGCACGACGGGAACCGGGGCTGGGCCCAGCCCGACACCCGGCGTTCCGCGGGGCCCTGGACGGGTATCGTAGCACCGGCACGGCTCCCCCAGACCGAGGTTTATGTTATTTAGTTACGCGGAGCTCGTTCGTCTCCCCGGCTTGGGAGGCGAGTCGGATTTGTGCCCCGACACCTGAGCTTTGTATGGAAGATTTTTGGAGTTTTCCCGTACGTTGGGCTGACTGAATGTTTTCATTGTTTTCATTTTCATGAATGCCATGGTGCCTGTGACATGGGTTAGCCTGACGGCAAAGTGCAGACTGGGTTACACCAGCATCTCCGACAGCCTCGCACGGGAGCCTGAGCCGCTCTCCGTCGGTCACGTCCCGTGGAGAGCAGCAGCTCTCGGTCGGTCACATCCCGTGGACAGCAGCAGCTCTCCGCAGTCACATCCCGTGGGGAGCAGCAGTATCCATCGGTCACATCCCGTGGACAGCAGCAGCTCTCCGTCGGTCACGTCCCGTGGACAGCAGCAGCTCTCGGTCGGTCACAGGCCTGGGACATGCCCTGGTCTCTGGCTGCCTATCGTGGCGCTCCACTTTGTAAGCCTGTGCTCCTGGCTTCAGTGGGGTGTGTCCCACGCTAACAATATGACTCATAGGATAAGACACGTTCTGCCTATTCCTGCTGCCGCATAAAACTCAAGTCATTATCCTTAAGGCCTTTTAGTAATGTTCGATTACTCTGAACCAGTTGGGCTGCAAATTAAGTAAAACTAAGCTCATGTATACACTTGGGGAAAGAGTCAGACACAGAGCAATAGGGGCATATCACAAGCGTGCAAACAAGAAATGGAAGAGGTACTATGACTATTTGCAGGGCAGAAACACTAGAAGCAATCAATAGCACTAACCATGCTCAATAATGAATGTAATTGCTTACATCGGGCAGACTTCTGACACAACAAATGAAAACTGCACACCCAGCCTCTTCCCACAAAGATTTACAGTCACTAGGCACTTTGTTATTTTGCTAAGGGTTTTTCTCAGACCCCTAGTTCTGCTTCTTTACCTACCCATAGCAACTGTTTTCAGCAGCTAATTCAGGTCAGCATCGATCTACTGTGTAGAACTGACTGCTTGTAAGGAATTGCATGTTTTCTTTGGATTCTACCTCAATTCAACCACTAGATACTCTCAGAGAATGCTTTACCTCCTCCCCTTTCATCATCCCCTATTATGTTCACAAAAGACCTATGGTAGATGTTTTCTGAGCCTGTTTTATCCCATCCTTTCTCATCCCTTCTTTCTGATGGGTTCAAAACAGATTGCAGGAATCCTTTCAAAGCAAGCTGAGCTTTTATTCAGTAGTCCTGCAGGAAGAGCTAACACAACTCACGTGGGAAACTGAGGTTTTAGACTGCCTGCAGCCTAAAAGCATTCCGACTCTGCTTTCCTTTCCAACACCCTACTCAACATTTTGAAAAAAGGCAGTCTATACCAGGAAGCATCTTAAGGCTCTGTAATCATGGCTTAGATTTTGATTCTGTAATGATTTTTTTTTTTTACTGTGGACACAGTGTGAAGTGCTTCCAAAACTCTATGTTATATTGTATAATCTTTAAAATCTTTTTCCTGCCTCATTGCACTAGCATTTTTCCATGGCACAGCAATGAGTGATAGTTAGAGCACTCCCCAGGAAGTGTGGAGTTTGCCCCCTCAGACAAAAGTGGCTATAGAAACCAGCTTTTCCACCTTATGTGTGAGTAGTATAATGAAAATGCTACTAAAAACAGGTGTGTTAATCTATGTGCTATTAATAAACAGGTGTGAACTACATCTTTACTGGATGTAGTTCAAAATGCTTGTATTATTTCCTACTGCTGCCTAAGTTAGCTATCTAAAAGTAAGGCATCTAGTTCAAAGGTGCAGTCTCAAATTGCATCTAATTTTGGGGTATCTACAGCTGAAAAAGAATGTAGCAACACTGCTCTGTGCCCACAACTATGTGCTGCCACCACATTTCTTGTATTAGATTTGGAATTTGATCCATTTCATTTGTGGCTGCACAATCAGCTGATCCAACTGAAAGGTACCTCACTGCAGAGTTCTGCACTGTACTGTTGGATCATGTCACACCTCTGACTCACCTTGGAATTAGATCAGGCATGTGAAGAGGTGGGAAGGCATGGCTGGGGACAGCACTTCAGCGGTCTGGGTCAGGAAAAACAGGCATGTCCAGGGGATTATTCATCTGTTCTATTTTGGACCTCATTCTGAAGATAGTCTCTGCAACAGTGACTCTTGATTTCACATATAAGCCTATCTGTCCAACAATTCTCTGACACAGGGCTTGTCTTTAGACAGCCTTATAGCAAGTTTTAAGTAGGGTGTTTTTTTTAAATAAAAAATTTTTGTCTGAAGTAAGCAACCTCTAATGACTGGTGCAGACATTTCTTTTTTCTTTGCACACTTCTCTTTTTTTTATAGTATTGTTATTCAGATACAGCTGAGATCATAGAATGGCTTGGGTTAGGCTGGGCCTTAGAGGAAATCTAGTTCCAATCCCCGTGCTATGGGCAGGGACACTTTCCACTACACCAGGTTGCTCAGATCCCTGTTCAACCTGGCCTTGAACCACCACCAGGTTTGGGGCATCCTTGACTTCTCTGGACAACATGTTCCAGAGCCTCACCACCCTGACAGTAAAGAATTTCTTCCTAATAGCTCATCTAAATCTACCCTGTTTCAGTTTAAAGCCATTACCCCTTGCCTTATTGCTGTCTCTACAATGTCCTTGTTAAAATCTCCCTCTCCAGCCTTCTTATAGGTACCCTTCACATACCAGAAGGCTGCAATGAGGCCTCCCAGAGCCTTCTCTTCTCCAGTCTGCACAGCCCCAACTCTCTCAGCCCATCTCCATAGAAGAGCTGCCCCAGCCCTCTGATTATATTCATGGCCTCCTCTGCACTCACTCCAGCAGGTCCACATCCTTCTTATGTTGGGGTCCCCAGAGCTGAATGCAGTACTCCAGGCAGTCTCATAAAGTCTCATAAATTCAGTTAATTTCCAGTGTAACACACTTCCTGGATTTTAAAGATGTGACACACTTCTAAATTTGATTAAGTGTTTTATTTATGATGTTTGTTTATATAAATTATGACTTATTTTTTAAATGTTGACAGGATTTTATCTATATGAAGGTAAATTCTGGATTCTGATGTACAATTATTCATTTCTCTATAGTCTTCAGTAGGAAAGGAAATTAGGAGCAGTAATGTGTAAATAACAATCTGCTGGGGAAGTTCTAATGTTCATTACAATCATTTAATTGACACCCATCTGCATTGGACAAGCATTTTCTTAAAGTAAGGCAGAGCCATTGTAGCCACAGAGGTCCACTGCAGTTCCAGTTTCCTGGGGTAGTATTTTATTTGCCATGCCCTTTTATTTTAGCATATCTTAGTTTTATTGCTGCTGCATTGTAAAAATAAGGTGTATGATGCCAGGAAAAAGTCTGGCCAGTACATTTCTAACAAGGAGACAGATATGAAGAACAATGATTTTGTCTCTCAAATCAGTCCCACTGACCTTTATTTTAACTGCATTTTCGTTATAGTCCACTGTGTGCATTGATTTTGGAACTGGAAGCCGTGAAGAAAGGATAATCAAAGGAAAAGAGAAAGGTTCAGACTAGAGCAAGTGCCAGCCATCCATTTAATCACAGCTTTTGTCTTTGACAGGGCAAGTACAAAATGTTTTGGATGGCATACAAGATGCTGTAATGCATAGCGATATGATAATATGATGAAGACAAAATTTTTCCCAGTTACAGGGCACATGTAGATGCTTTAACTAGTGAACCATGCTGATTTACTTCCCATCTATAGTCTTATTGTATATGTTCTAATATTTTGCAAGTGTCCAAGCAGTATGGCTTACTGTATTCTTATCTATTCCATTATGTATAGAGAAAATACATGAAACATATCAGTACAGTAAGCCTGATGTCTGCTGTTAGGAAATCAGGCTAAAATTATTTAATTGTCCCTTTTTACCTTTATATTTATGATGTCTGCAAGTAGGATTATATGAAGCATATATCTGGAGTTCCTTCAAACCCATGTAGTCTTAGAACCAGGCAAAGATTCTACAAATAAATTTTATAAAATAATTCATTTTGCCCTGACCACATTAAAAATTGTGATGTGCAACCTTCTAGTTAATATTTGCAAACAGATGCCAGAAACAAGGCTTTCCTCAATCCCTCTGAATTCAAAGCAGTAATCTTTCCTCAATCCCTCTGAATTCAAAGCAGTAATTTCAAAGCAACTCACATGAGGTAATTTTGTATATTTATACTGGAGTTTTGTTAAATGATTTTGGATAACAAGTTCATTGAAGGCAAACACAAAAATGTGTTTATGTTATTTGCTTGAGTAATCCTATGGTAATGTATTGTGATATTCCTGTGAAATGCAGATAACCTGTAAGGTGCTGGCTGCTGGGATCTCTGGGTGCCCGGGCTTCCCTGGGCATGCTGGCCTGAGCATCACTCTGTGCCAGCTTCCCAACACTGCTGTAGGAACCACTTGTCCTAGTGCTTTTTTTGGCACAAGCACCTGTTCTATGTGGCCAAACTGACTACACCCAATATGGTCACTTTTTCATGCTGATAACTCAGACCAGCTTTCAACCAATGATGAAGTTAAAATTAATCTTTTTGTTCTCCACAACTCTTTGAAGAAGGAAACAGAAATACTTCAACTGACCACAATGGGCATCAGATTGGAAGGCTACTCACTTGACAAAGAGCCCTTTTTAACTCAAGCTCTTGAAATAAAACTAACAAGCTTAGATCGTGTCTGCTCTGAAACTAACGATGGAAACTAGTCTTCTCTATAACAAGCTACCATTGAAATGTACAGAAAATCAGAAGGAATTTTTAGTATTATTGAGGTGTGTTTTGTGAAACCCTGTGAAAAATTCACCTGATATCTGTTAGGCGAGGTAGAAAAGCTTCTTTATAAGAAGAATATTAGTTTTATTGCATAATATAGAAGAGGGAATTTAAGAATATATTTATGCTATCAGTTAATTTCCAAAGTGTACTTTATTTTACTCACATCAACAGTACAATAGAAGGTAATAGTACTAATTTCAGTTCTAATCACTATATATATACACACACAATTAGAATATTAGAGTGGAGCTAGCTTCTTGATACAGCCAGTCTGCAGTGTGCAAAGGTTCCAACCGCGCAGATCACATCATGTCTAAAATATCCCGTAAAGAAAATTATTGTTGTACAGAGTTCAATTAATCTATTATAACAAAAAGTACACTGAGTTTGAATAAATCAAAAACTCAGACAAACCAAACTCAAATGAGCAGGATAGTCATCTCCCTTTAACATGGGTTTGCTTTTCAACATTGCAGTTTGCATTATGGTTTTGTTCCTGGAGAGGATTAAACAGAACAATACACAAGGGCATCCCAGACTTAGCGTGCTTTTCAGAACATTTAATAAACCAGTGGGTTTCAGATATGTAGAATCAATAGTTTTCATAAAATAAGTTTTAAATGTTCACACCAGAATTTTTGTATTTTTATAATGGAAATATAAAATTCCAGTTCAGCCTATGTTCATGACACTTCCTTTGCTGACTACTAAACTGTACAGTCAGAGGCTTAATATGAACAATTTATTTTGCAATAGCAGTGCAAAACTCCAACTGCTTCAGAAGTGCCAAATATGAGATCTAGTTCTTCCCAGAAGATTTATGCAATCCAATGTATACTGCATCTTTTGAAAGCATCTTCTACCAAATTCCTAGTACAGTCAATTAAATAATAGATATACACCCCTGGATGAATACACAAAAAGATACACACAGTGTTGTTCCACTTAGAGAAAATTCTGTTTGCTTGCATTTATCCTTGAATGCCTCACTGATTCCCACATACCATAAACCTAGTAGTATATATAAAGTCTGTTGTCTAAACACATTTTTCTTGTAGTGTGTTGGGAACATTAACTGAAGACAGGGCAGAAGGACAAACAGAATCAAAGCTGTTATATTTTTTAACAAATTCCTCTCGCCAGGATTTTAAGTTACTGTCTAGCCTTTAACTAGTCTGAAGTATAAAGGTAATTCTGCAGGGCTCATATCAAGTAGTTCTTGAAGCGTTCAACAGTAGATAGTAGTTCCTTCTCCTGTGGCAGTGGAGCTGGTAAGTCATTATATTATTTTCAGAGCACTGCAATTTCTCATTCCATAGAAGTGTTTCCATATTGAATAGGTAAATTTTGTAACAAAAAATCTAAAACACTCTAGAACACTTCATTAGAAAATAATCTCATATAAGCTTCACTTTGCATTTCTGGAAATAGATTGGTAGTAAAAGCCATTCAGCTTTATAAGGTTTTGAGTATCTGTGTGTGCAGTAGGAATCTAGAAGTAAAATGTATCTTGATAATATCAATTATGAAGAAGACCAGTAAAACCACTCATTTTTGCAGTAACAGTATAGCAGTGTTGATGATATGGAGTGAATAAAGGTAAAAGGTTGAAAATTAATATGAAACACAATGATGCTCTCACATACAACATAGAAGTCCTTAATCTGACTGTCTTGAAGTTTATTGGAAAGGTTGGTTTGTGTTTGAATAACAGCAAAGTTCACCTCAATTGATAGGCCAGTCTTAACTGATTTTTAAAGCTGGTTTAGATAATGCAATTAATATATAAATCTATTCATTTCTATTGATTGAATTTCTGCATGTAAGGAAGATCTCTCTTATGAATCACTTTGAGATTTTTTGGGGGTCAAAAGGTGCTAGCCAAATATTAGATGAAATAATTTTCCTACTATAAAAGAACATTATTTCTAAGTACAACTACTGTACTTAATGCTTTGAAAATAGGTGAACTTCATCGGATTTAAATAAAGGATTCAGAAAATACAGACTAGTAACCACAAATATATACATTGCAATTGACAGAAACAATGATTAAAAGAATAACAATAGGATATTTATGAAAAATAAATTACATTTCAACTAATTTATTGCAATTCCTGGAACATGTAATTATAGAAACGGATTTGTAAAAAAAAAAAGCATTGACACAACAATTATGTTTCGAAAATGCTGCTGAAAAAATGTCACACAGGAACTACCCAGGATATGAAGTAGCTACCAATTAAGGAATAAAATATCTCCATGGATTTAGACATGGGAAATGGAAACAAAGAGTGAGTGTATTACAGCAAAATTAGAGCAGTGGGCTGTTTATGAAAGTTTTGTGATATGTTTTGTACTTAATACTTAAATAAATGGTTGGGAAACAGCCAAATGGGGATGACAAAGCTTGCAAATGGAACAAAATGTTTAGTTTATTTAAATCCAAGAAAAGCTTATGGGGATATTTAGAAAGTTTTCACCAATTGGGTGAATGAGTAGTGTGATAGCAAGAGAAACTGTAAGCTTAATAAATAGTAACCACAATATTAGAGCAAATATATTGAAGGGCTTATCCTCACCACTAAGTTCTGAATTGACTAAATTATATGAAGGCAAACCCAGTCATCATTACAGATAATGTGTGCATCCAAAATCAATAAATTTGAGCAAACAAATAGGGGAAGGAAAGTAATACAGAATTCTGATGAGAATTAGACAAACATTGCATATCAAATTTCAAAAGATTCTAAGCAAAAGCATGTAAAACGTCCAAGAAGGGATTTTAAAATGGAAAATTTTTACTTTGAAAAGAAAACAGGATTTGTTGCCTCGAATCTGCTGTGGAAAAATCTCAAAAGAAAAATGACAAAGTAGTAAAAAATAAAAACTGATGTTAAAAATTGGGATTGAGTCATGCCTTCCTCCATGTATCACAATTTAAGATAAAGTCTTCATCAGTTAATGAATTCATAAATTGATAAAATCAAATGAGAAGAACAACCTGCTCATAGTATATGGTTAACTTTTGATGCCTCTTTCAACACTATATTGTCAAAGCCAAAAAGAATTGTTTGAAGAGAGAAGAATAATTCAAGTGGAAACAATTCAATGTGTAAGTAAGATAGCAGAAATATCCAGAATAAAATCATAAATATAGAAAATATTTTGGAAAATTACAGTTTGAGCCAACTCATAGCTGTCAAATTAAGATGACATGTAGGCTGAGGTTAATCTGTAGTGGCAAAAAACTTCTTAGTTGGGTCATTCAGTCCTGTGTGTAAATTTGTCTTGACTTTTTAACTACAGGATTCTCAAACTGGATTATATTTATGACTTGAACACAAAAAACATCTGTGCATGTATGATATTGGTACCTACTGTAATCTTACTAGCATATATAATGTGCTCTTTTGCCAACTACTCATTTTACACGTTATGCATTTGCTGATGCCACGGGGTGTGTGTTTTGAGGCTGAAAGATGAACATCTGCTTGTGTGCTTTGGTGAGGAGGGGAGACTTAAGTTTTGTTTGGCACATCTGCCTATCTTTACATGAAGGCCCTCGACCTGAGACATCCAGATGTATTCAACACTGAGATATCCACCCTGTTCTAAAGTAGATAGACTTGGATTAAACTCTACTGAACAAGTAGCATTTCAAAGATATCCTGACCCAGTTTTGGAATTCTTCTGTCTGTGTATGCCTGTGTCTGAGATATAAGGGCTGAGAGGCCATGATCACCATGCTCATTTGTGGAAATGAGGAGCCTGCATCCCCAGACGAGCAGAGACTGGGCCAGGTGTCAGGATAGTGGGTGCCGCCCACACTTTTGAAGCACCATGTCACATTAGCTCAGGCTAAGGCTGTCCCCCTTCCAGAGCCAGTCCCAGCAATGCTTACCTGTGCTGGCTTAGCTTTCCTGTGCACTTGCACAGGGAGCAGACATTTACAAGGTATCCCGCATATCAAATCTCATCCTTCAGTCTGCCACCTGGGTGCTCTTCAGAGCCTTGGAAAAAATGTGGCCTTCTCAGGTGTGAGCCACAGTCTTTCTCCTGTATTGAGGGTGGTGTTTACGGAGACCTACCAGACTCTCGAGGTCACCCTGGCACGTGGCTGTTTGGCCTCTCAGGTGAGGGCCTGGGCATACTCCCACCAGTCGGTCTCTGGCCAGACCCCCAGGTGTTCAATCTCAGACACACATTTCTGTGTTTCCAAGAACTGCGCTGTTTTCTGTCACTTTTTCTGAGGTGGGCTGTGCCCGCTGCTGCTGCCTGTCGGTCAACAGCAAGGCCAGGTACCATCCCGCCAGGATCTCCCCCCGATGGAGGCTCACCCGCCCCCGCAGGCCCCGGCTGACCCGGGGAGACCCGCGGCGCGGAGGGAGGAGCGCTCCGGGCCATGTGAGCCGCTGGCGGCGGCAGCGGCCCTCGGGGAAGACAGATGGGGTGAGAGACAGCGCTCGGTCCGGCTGTCAGCGCGGAGCCGCGGAGGGAGCCCCTCCTCCCCGCCGTGCCCGCCGCGCTCCCGGCCAGGGAACCATGGCGTCCAGCGAGGAGGACGGAGGCGGCAACGGCGCGGTGGAGGAGAAGGAGAACGGCAAGAAGAAGAAGCTGGGCGCCCTGGCCACAACCTGGCTCATCTTCTACAACGTCGCCATGACCGCGGGGTGANCGGTGCAGCGCTGCCCGCCGCCGGCGCGTCACCCCGGGCCGCCGCGGAGGTTAAGTATAGCCGGGACCGGAATGCCGGGCGGGGGAGCCGCGTCCCTCGGCACGGCCTCGCCGGATGCGGAGGGGCTGCCGCCGCCCGCGGGGAGCCCACAGCGCTCCTCGGTGCTTCGGGGTCCCGCGCGGGGCGGCGCGCTCGGGTCGGAGCAGAGCCCGCCCCGGCTGGCGGCAGGCAGAGCTGTCCAAAGGCAGCGCGGGCGGCAGGGATGAGCGGGCACCGGCGGAGGGAGAAGGGCTGCGGTCGCCCAGGAGGTTCATTTGAGATTGTGCTCCGTTCTGCGAGGAAATAAGGTGTTTGTTTTATAAGAGCAGTCACATTTTTGCTGTTAGCACTTGAAGCACATATTCTCGCTTCTTGAAAATTTTCCTTGTTCAATAACTCTTGCGGGAAAAAAAAACCCAACTTACTCATTTCTACGTGCTTAAAAGAAAGCTAATAATTAAAAAAAATATATAACTTCTAGTTTGATATTCATCATGAGAGCAGTTTTACTTTGGTTACTAATGGGTTATCTCACTGCCCTTTGAATCCCGTAGAGTGAAACTAACACACCGCAGTTGAGGCAGGAGCTCAAACACTGATGAAGAAAGCCAGGAATGTGATCTTAATGGCTTTCTTCTCTCTAGCAACTGTGAATCTTGAATGTGTGTTCATATATTACTGCAGCACTTTTTGAAAAGTGCTTTTACGTGAGGTTAATGTTACCTCATTGAATTACCAGCCTTGTGCTCCATGTGTGAATTTGCTAATGAACACTGACTCTTGCCACTGACTTTTATATGTCTCTAAAAGATTATCGAAACATATTAGTTTTGACCTTAGGTGCTGCCTTAATATCTTCCACTTCCTTCACTCCCATTTTCCATTAATAGCAAAAGAAATTAAGACTTGCAAAATCGGATTTTTTATGTGGAAACAGAAAAAAAGAGATAGGAATAAATTCTTATAATTATTTATGGGTACAATATAAGAGAAAAATACATATTTGAAATACAGCTATACTTAGAGACACTATACAGGATAAATATTTAACTAAAACAGTAAATTTGTCCAGTTGTCCATTGCAAAATGTTTCTGGAGTTTTTAACAAACGAATTAATAACTACATGTTAACCATTTTAATAAAACAACCTGCAGCTTTAAACAGATTTAAGGGACTAAAATGACAGATCAATACTCAGTCTTGCTGAAAGTCGCAACTGGAGATGCTGCTTTTATTACAGAAAGTGTTTTCCTTTTCCTGGTGATTTGTAATAATCAGTACAAGTGCTTTCCTGAGATCCAAAGTCAAAGCCACTGACAGCTAAATAAATCTATCTACAGAAATGTATGTCCACATAAAAAATCATTTAAGAAAAATACATTTGCCATCTTTGGTTGTGGGTGTAGTCCAAGATTCTTTCTCTGTGTAATTCTTTGGTTGTGGAACGAGGTGCAGAAAATGCCTTGTTAGGTTAAATGTATTCTGACTTCTCAGTCTAAGTCTCGGACAGAGCTGCTCCTGCCACATTTGTGCTGCCAGCTGGATGTAAACTCACTGTCACCTTCCTCTTGTCAAACACTTCACTATAAAACAGGACAGCTCCACTGTGAAAGACTACCAGTGATATCCCAGTAATTCCTCATTTCCACAGTGGTGGGAGACAACCTGAAATAAATACACTCACATTTAAAATCTGTTATAAAATCTAAGTAACACTTGTGGGGGGAAATTTTGGAGCGCTGACAGATCGGATTCATGGGCTTAAAGTAGAAGGGATCAAAGAGGGGAATCATTCCTGCTGTGCGGGGAAGCCTGAGTAACTCCATGTGAGTTTGAAATGCTGTCATGAAGGGCTGGAATGGGGCACACCAAGTGACTGCATAGCAGCAGCCCGTGCGTAGGAGCTGTTAAGGGGCTGATACTGCTCCGTGCCATCCGAGGTGAGCGGGGAGCTGCCAGGGTCCAGGCAGCTCTCACAGCAGCATGGATCTGACCAAAGATTGCTATTTCCAGGTACCCTGCTTCCAGTGCTAGCCTATACCTTATGAAGAGGGAGGACTACAAGAAGATGAGTTAAATATTTATCTAAATGTTTACGTCAGTATTTCTCTGAATGTTTATAATCTCTCTGAATCTGCCCCTGGGTATTTCTGAGACCCTTCTGTTTTGTCACTTGTACTCTTCCTTAGCCAAAGCTCATGTTGCTGTAGGTTATACTTTCAATGGCTTTGTGGAGAATGAAAGGACTGAGTAGTTGTTCCCAGCAACACCAGAGAAGATGTTAAACTAAAATTTTTGTCTTTTTTGATTTTTATTTTTGCCACTCAAAATAGCCATTCATAGCTCTTGTTATGCCTTTGTCTATGTTAAAGAATTTTTATAGTTTCTTAGTCTTTTTGGATTGAAACCTGAAGTTTTCAGCCTTCTTGCTAATCCAACGTTTTAAGAATGAGGTATAGGTCTGAAAGGCTGAGAGTTGGTTTTTTTTCAGTCTAGAGAATGGAATGCTGCAGAGTAACATGATTGTGACATTTCACTTCCTGAAGGGAGGCCACAAGAGAGCTGAAGAGGCTCTTTGCACAGGGGCCTATAGTGATAGAATAAGTTAAAATGGCTTTAAGCTGAAAGAGGACAAGTTTAGATTAGATATTAGGAAGAAATTCTTCACTCAGAGGGTGGTGAGACACTTACAGAGGTTACCCAAAGAATCTGTGGATACCTCACTCCTGAAAGTGTTCAAAGCCAAGCTGGATGGGGCCCTGAGTGACCTTGTCTAGTGGACAGTGTCCCTGCTTATGACAGAGGGGGTGGGAAGTAGATGATCCCTAGGTCCATTCCTACCCAATCAATCCCACGATTAAGGAACATAGAGTACACTGGTTTTGAAATCCTTATTCCATAAAAATGGGTTTATTACATGGAAGGAATTCCCCATGCCTTNTCTAAGGTCCATTCTTACCCAATCAATCCCACTGTTTTTGAAATCCTTATTACATAAAAATGGGTTTATTGCATGGAAGGAATTCCCCATGCCTTGGATTATTTTACAGAGTCTGGGCTGGTGGTGAAATCAACCCACAGTTTAGACGTTTTTGTTTTTTATCTCAGTTTCCATTCTAAATCTCAATTTAAGTTTTATGTCAAATTCCACTATGATTAAAAGATACTGTTACTTTTTCTGTCTTTTACTTTGAAAGGGTTATTAGTTGGCATCATTGTTCAGTTTCCTAAAAAAACCCAAATAAATTTATTCAACTCCCTCAAATGTGCTAGTTAAATATGTCTGCTTCTGGAAGTCAGGAGCACAGAGCACCCATCTTTCAGCACTTTGGAGTCTGATTTTTAAGTCAACTTTTAAAACACTTCTCAACACTTTGGAAAACATAATTATAGTGGTAACTTCATTGGGACAATTGAAGTTGGACAATTGCTCCTGGGCAAACTGGAGCTTTAAGATCACTAGTCAGTCCTAAAATCGGTGAGTTGAGAGGCCATGAAAAATGTAAAATGATGTGCATAAATTCCAGTCCTTTACTTTTACAAACTTGCAACCCAGCCAGTGACTTCAGTGCCAAGCTCATCATGTGGTTTCAAATAATACTGTTTGATAGTCAAGATGCATGAGGATTTAACAGTAAAAATATGTAGCCACTGCTAGAGAAAATCTAATTGATGGGTGGTTTTGGGAGGTTCCCTAAATTAAGTCAATCCTTGGAAAGTTATTCTATAGAAAGCAAGTTATTTTCCATTCTTTTCCAAGTAAAGAGATGAGTGTAATGTTTACTTAATATTATATACTATTTATGTCTAAAGATATTTTTGATGATCTAAGAACACTGACGAGTGAAGAATCAAAGTTAATCTGTGAAGAAAAATTCTCTACTAAATTATTTACCATGGATGGATATTTTTAGAATTCTAATTTGAAATGTATCCATTCTCTTTCTTTTATAGGTGGCTGGTATTAGGTATTGCCATGGTGCGGTTTTATATACAGAAAGGAACACATAGAGGCTTATTCAGAAGCGTTCAAAAGACGCTTAAATTTTTCCAGACATTTGCTTTGCTTGAGGTAAATTTTAAACATTAGTTTGCTTTACTGGATGCTGCATATCATAGGCAAAACACATTATTATCCTGAATTTTAAATAAAAATATTATACTATTATCAAAAGTCCTTTTTACTTTATTATTTAATAAAGTTTTGGGGGTGGGACAAGGTGATTATTTGAAACAAATGGGCACGTGTTTTTCAAACTTTATTCTAATATTTCTTTAATTTGGTGCCTGGGAGCTGCTTTAATTTGATTGTCTTTAATGCAGAAGGCAAAATCTTGAAGGCATTACAGCCAGCAGATCAGCCCTCTAGTGTAGTAGATATCACCATCTCAGAGATTATAGCTTACATTATATTCTTTGTACTGGATTTACTATCCTTCTGTGCCTTTCCTGCTTCTGCTTATTTCAAGACAGGATTCACGTACCCCATACAATCCATTGCAACAGGGTCTGTGCAAGATGTGTAAAGTATTCTTTAAGTAATACTTTTGCAAACTATGCACTACTGGCCTCAGTTCTGGTACACCTGTGGAATGAAGCTTTACTGCTGGGTTTATGGAGCACTTGCAGTTCTTTCCCAGGCACAAAGGATGTCTATCTACATTTTAACTTTTTTTTTCTCAATCTGCCTACAACATATCTAGTTCAAACAACTTAAAATCATGTCATCAGCTGTATATAGGCTTTTGTGCTGTTAAACTGTCACAGTAAGTAATTCTATTTAAACCCGCCAAAATAATGAAAAGCATTTCATTTGCTAAACGTTCCTGACCACAAAATACACTGTATCTAAGGCTTCATAGCTGTCATTGACAAAGAAAATATAATAATGCTATCTGTAATGAATGCAGAACATTTTAAGATTGATGTGTGTTCAGTGTTTCTTATATGACTTCCTCTACACTGTCCTATAAAATTCTTTGAATAAGGTAAAGGAAGAGAAGCTTACTAGTTGAATAAAATGCTTTGTAAGTATCTAAATCTAATATTTACAACTAATCTGGAAAACAAATGTCTTCATGTATTTACATAGCTCAGATATTGTGACCATCCCAACACTGGTTCCCAGGGCACATGTGTTTGTTCTGAAGACAGTTAGTGGGAGACAAAAATCAGAATTGAACCTAGGTTTATATTAATATCAAAAGGCCATGTTTATAGGGTAGCTAGTAATATGCTGTGCATCAGTAACCTCTGACTTATTTTTATTTGCAGGTGATCCACTGTGCAGTTGGTGAGTTCTTTGTTTTAGTTTCTCCTGTAACTAGTTAAAACCTGAATTGTGGAACAGAGATAACATGTTTCTCTTTTTAAGGAATAGTTCGCACATCTGTGCTTGTGACTGGGGTCCAAGTGAGTTCAAGAATCTTCATGGTGTGGTTCATTGCACACAGTATAAAACAGGTATGTGTGTGAGCAAATTATGTTTCCATTGCTTTTAAGGAGAAGCTATTGCTACAGTTCTCATTTCACAAGAAAGACCAATCTAAAAATTAATGATACCCCTGTAGAGAATGCTTACATATTTGAGTGCAATTCTGGAAGTTAGGGTTACAAAGTAGAATTTGTGTGATTCTTGCCAGGAGACAGAGTCTGGGTCTTAGCTGTGAATCAGCAGTGTCTTCAGCATCTTTCCCTCTGTGGTCTGCCTAAATGAAGTCAATGACTCCTCCTACTATTTACAAGCAAAACTACCCTAGTGTTAATAGCTGCCTGTCAAAACTTTTAATTAGCACTTGCTGAATTAATCTAAATAAAACGTAAATTTATGTCTCTAAATTTATATCTTAAATTGAATCCACATGGATACACGTTTGTAATTTTGCAGTTTTTTTAGAAACATTCTCGAAATTTTAGAGTGATGGTAGTGTTAACATTTGATGGCATCCAGTATGTCACAATGGCACTTAAGGACCTGTGTAAATGATAATGTATTATTTGCCTGGCTGTAGGTGGCTGTTGGAAGGCTAAGGATGCATTAGCAGAATGAAATAAGCAGTTCACAGATAGTAGGTAGGACATTAAGTACAGTTTGTGAGGTGTGCTTTCCATGAAAGGTGTGTAAAAAAATTAGGTGATAGATTTTTTGCTCCTGAATTTTTTCAGGACTTGAAAAGCTGAGCCATTAAACTGTCTCACCAGCAGATGGCACAGGCCTTTCTGCAGATGAATTATCCTAGCACCTGCCTCAGTTATCAAATCTTCATTTCACAATTTCACAGGAGGATTTGTTTTCTACACTGCATCTTTTCCTTTACTGTCAATTTTCTTAAAATGGAATGAATTAAATAGGCTTTTCATATGTTTTCTGTTTTGTTTTTTATTTTTTCTTGTTGTTTTGTTTTTTAATTAATTTATTTGTTTAACTTTTTATATTTTTCTGTAAGGCAAAACATCTTCAATATTAACGAGATTTTTATATTGAATATATATATATGTGAACTGGACTATAGCACTGTATTTTGCCATTTTTTATTATCTGCATTGGACTAAATCTTTAGCACATCCAGCAATTTCTTTTATTTCTTCTATCTACACTACTGTAGGCCAAGCTGTGTCCAAAAAGAAATACATTTGAATGTATGTCTGATTGTATTTCACGCTGTTATTGCCTAGCAGGCAGGAATGTTCAGGGTCACTTTAGGTGGTGAGAGGCACAGCAGTGATAATAGCCAGAGCCAGACCTCCCCACTTGACTGCAGATTTGCAAGACAGCAGATAGGAATTCTTTGCATACTTATTTAAAGCTCTTCTGCTTGGATTTAACACTGTGACATGAATCCAAATTTGACTTATCAATGTTTGTGTCTAGTTGCATGAGGCAAAGAACAGCCTAATTCTGTCTTTACTTTTGCTTATTTGTTTGGGTGTCTTTGCACTTCAGTTGCTGCTACTTGTTTGTGATTTTGGTGCTATTTTTATATCTCCATTTTCTTTATGATGTTGGTGAGATCCTTCTGGTAAAAGTGCTTCTTTGTCCTTCTTTGACTGACATATTGAGGGTGTGATTTTATGAGCACTTATAATTTGTCTTGAGTTTTGACAGTTGTGGATTTTCGGCGTCTTGGAGTTATATTAAGCTTTGTCACCATGTTGCATTTTATTTCAAAAAGTAATTTCCCTTTTTTGTAATTTTAACAAAACTTTTGTTGCTTTATTCTGTTTCACAGACATCCCTGGAGCTTTTCAGCCTTCAGGCATAGAAGTGTATTACAAAATTCCTCTCCTCTTAAAGGAAAGAAAATTACTTGTATGTAATTCTTCCTCACAGGAGGTAGTGTTTGTCGTAGATCCCCAGGCGCCTTCTTTGTATTTGGGAACTTTTGTTTATTTGTTCACTCAGAGTGAAAAAGAAGTGGTGTTTTAAAACAGCAGAGATGTGCTACCTACCAGTGAGGCAGTTTAATGGCTCAGAACTTAAATCTTACACGGGATTGTTGAGTGAGTTTACCCAAAGCTTCTGATCTACCAACTGCTCTTCATTTAGTGAGCCGTCTGTGCTCCAGCTCCTTAACTGTCTTAGAGCTCCCTGAAGTCTGCCAAACTTGATCTTCTGTGACCAAGTTCCAGTTGGTAGGTTATATAAAGCGATTCCTTTTCTCTAAAGTTTCATGGAGATGTGCATTATGCAGTGAAGAAGAAGCAAGATAAAAGTAAAAGAAAGTCTAGGAAATGGAATAGTGAAATGCAGAATGATTAAGAAGTGATTATGAGAAGAACATGCCTTCTGTAGCATTTTGTTGTTCTTGCTAGCAGAAGGAGTAAGAATGTAAACAAGTAGGTCAACCACAAATGAAAGAAGGATTGTTAGATAGTCTAATGAAATATAGGTAGAGAATAAAAAGGAGGAATAAGCATAATTATAGGGTTTTATATTTTGATATTTGCATAATGGATGAAGATTGCTCAGTTGACAAATGTCTGTATGTTAGTAAACACATATGCTAATGAACTGTACATGGTAATGGTTTCAGCATACCACTTTAGTGCCAAAATTTTCTATCTTTGCAAGATATTAGTTCTGCTCTATGTATCCTAAAGAGAAGTCTGTTGCAGTGTGCACAGAAAAGAAGCCTAAGGATGAAGAAAATGTTGGTTCTTTATACTTCTGCAGATCCAGAATGAGGAGAGCGTTATTCTTTTTCTGGTTGTATGGACTGTGACAGAGATTACTCGATATTCCTTCTACACATTCAACCTGCTCAACCATTTGCCATACTTCATTAAATGGGCCAGGTGGAGATGTCTTGCACTTGAATTTCTCTTGATCCTGTGCATGTTGGTTTCATGCATGCTGAACTAACACACAGGAGAGCAGATGTTTGAGCTTTGGTTATGTGTCAGCAAAGTGCAAGTCAGCTGCTTTCTGTACTTAGGATCATTGTTGCTTGGTTTAAAATTTAAAAAATACTTTAGCTGAGGTTTTGGGGTGTGGTTTTTTCTTTGCTTTCTGTGTCTCACATTTTGAACTCTGCTTTCACTTACTCTATTTTTTTTTCTCTATCTTTGGAGTCAGCTTTTAATTTGCAGTATGGCTCTTTAGGATGCTCTTGAATACAATCAAAATCAAGCACCTGTGCTAGTGTTTGTGGATGTTAGTTCTTTGAAAATATGAGAGTTGTTGTCACTCAACCTGTTTTATTATTACTTTATCAGAGCTTTTGTGTGTTTATATTCATGTAGTGAAGTTAAATACTGATTTTGTTTAGCTCACCAAAAACTGTGTTCCATATCAAAGCTATTTTGATTTTGAAACATACTTAAGGCTGGCCACTAGATCACATACACTATGGAGACTGTGTGTGTTTATCAGGAGACTTAACTGAAATAGTATTCTGTGTAGTCATTATTTGAAAAATACATGTAAGGCAGACTTATTATGTTAGAAAAAAAATAACTAACCTACATTCAGTAGAGGTGACTCTTATTTAAGATATTTTTTTTCTTTTCCTGTTTTTTGTTTTATAGATAATGCAGGCTTGATGCTTCTAATGCACTTCTTTGATACATCTGATATTCATGTCCTTTCTTATAAAACATTACCTCTTTGCTAGTGCCTAAGTGAGAGACTTGTTTAAGCACTAAATGATAAACTTAGTCAGATTGGCTATCACCAGTAGTTTTTTATACAGATTTCAGAAGGAGAAGTGCACTCAGAATATATTACATTGACAGATAGCAATTTTTGCCATCAGATCAGTGTGCCTTAAATAACGAATTTTGTTTCCTTACTACAGACAATAGGGAAAACCGACATTGTCACTGAAGCAACATATGGTGAAATATTAATATAAACAAAACATTTGAAAATATATTATTTTTTCATAGAGTCTAGAATATCCCATCAAGATATGTGGACAAACCAACAGCACAACTGGGCATGAATTCAGTACCAAGAGAGATGGAATTTCTGATCTTTACCTTACAAGTGCATAGAGACTAACTGTATGTAAGGCATCAGTTCCTTATCTAATCTACATTCTTGGAGCTGCCGAGCAGTAGGACAAGAGGCAATGAGCAGAAACTGATGCACAGGAAGTTCCACCTGAATATGAAGGAGAACTTCTTTACTGTGCAGCTGGCTGAGCACTGGAACAGATTGTCCAGAGAGACAATCCAGTGTCTCCCTCACTGGAGACATTGAAAAGCCATCTGGACACAATCCTGTGCCATGTGCTTTAGGATAACCCCGCTTGAGCAGAGAGGTTGGAGCAGATGACCCACTGTGGTCCATTCAGACCTGAACCATTCTGTGATTCCCCTCATCTATGAGTCTTCTAAGCCCTTCTGCTTCTAGGAAGGTTTGGTGCTTAGCTGCTGCTGTTTTGGATCTCATTTCTTTTGGTCAGGGAGTGCACACTGTACCTTTCTCTCTGTGTGACAGCTTTCATTGCTGTTCCCTATATGAACTGGAGAATTATTTCTTGGGAGAACCTGCATATCCCTGGTGCACTGTGTGAAAGGAGAGCACAAAGCCTATTGATTCCAATTTTCATTTTGTTGCTGCCTATGTGGCCTTTGGCATTCAAACCATATTTTCTTTCAACTGGATGCATTTCCCTTTATTTGAACATCACCTCACTTTAAAATGGATCTGATGAGTTTCTGGCACCGTTATTTTCTTTTCTCTTTTTATTCCAATTTTCATTAGTGGTAAATGTAGTATTCCCATGTTGTGGTGAGTAAATGTTTTTCAACATTTTCATTATCTTCAAACAAATTGTAGTACATTCAGTTGACCTAGCAGGTGTGCACTGTTATGTGTATGGATCATCTGAATTTGAGATTCAGACTTGGTCTGAATCCTGTCTGCGATAACAGGAGAAGGAATAGTACATTAAAAAAAAAAATCATTATTGGAGACTAAAAATTTGAGGATTGTTTTATTAAAAAGACATAAAAACATTCTGATACATTGCTGTTTTTTAAAGAAAGCACAGAGGAATGCATTCTCTTGACAATCTAAGCAACTCTGTGGAAAGTAACTGAAACTGCTATTTTGTCTGAAGTCAGGATGTGATCCTTGATTCTGGTGCAGGAACTACTTTAATGCATTGCTGTGCCGCTAATAATAACAAAAGAAAATTTTAAGGTTTTGGGGTGTTTCTCACAAGGTTTTTTTTTTCAATGCAGATACAACTTTTTTATCATTTTGTATCCTGCTGGAGTTGCAGGTGAACTGCTAACCATATATGCTGCTTTACCCTATGTGAAGAAAACAGGAATGTTTTCACTGAGACTTCCCAACAAATACAACGTCTCCTTTGACTACTATTACTTCCTTATTATTGTCATGTTCTCCTATGTGCCATGTAAGTACTGTTTAACTGTGAAAACATTTTAAAAAACATAATAATAAATCTTCTGGGATGCTATAAACAACTACCTGTATTAAAATTTGCTGAACACTTTCTACTGTAAAAGCCTGCTTTCTGTTGTTCCAAGCTTTACTATTGGTTAGGCTGAAATTTTCTGTCCTATGACCTGCTTAGGAACATAATCTGTCTTAAAATTTTCAATGAAAATGCTAAAATTATTTCTCAGACTTGGACAAAGTAAGAAAACTTTTTGCTTACACACAGAAATGTCTGTAGCTGTGTCACTGAGACTTTCTAGTGCCTCTCCCACTTTGAAGAAATGACTTTAAAATGGTCCTACAGTTGTGCCAGACTTTTGCTGTGGCTTTTTTCTTCTAATAAACATTTACCTTGGAAAAATTGTCATTCAGGCATGCTGAGGAAAAACTCAAAGCAGTATTCTCTAAGATTTCATTTTCACAGAAATCACCCCCCTAAAACCTCTCTGAACATCTGCAGTCCCTGGTTTCATGGAGGTAACTGCAGAGAGAGTACTTGTCTTTCACTTCCAGTGTTATTTCCACTGCTACCTAAGCAGTGAAGACAAGGAGAAAGCAAACTGATATACCAGATATTCCACCACAAATGGGCTAGAACAAACTAGGCAAATGTAATATTTTAGATAATATTAATAATAGAATATATAATATTTTTTAATAATCTGTACATTGAGGCAGCAGATTAGGGAGAGAACTTGAAAAGCAGGAAAACTGAAGTTAAAATGTGTGTGATCTGCAGTCAAGAAAGGTATTTGAGAAGGTGACCTTCAATATGGGCTTTTACAATATGCATGCACATTGCATTTTTTTGTCCCAAGAAATCATGAAGGTCAGCAAGAGAGATTTATGTCAACAAAAAATATTCTAAGGTGTGATAATTTACTAATGGTTTTACACCTGTTTATGTAACAACACTTCAGGAATAAATCCAGTTTTCTATCCATTAGATATAAGGATCGACTCTGTCAGCAGGACAGTAATATAATAGATGACAGAGGGACAGGAAAAGGGGGATCTCCTTTCTTCAGACTTCAACATATAGGGTAAATTTGTATCCTCTTCCAAGTCTTAATTCAAAAATACTTAGGACAGATTTGAAGTCTTCAAGGACTACCAAAGTGTGGTTAAATCCTCTTTCTACCAGGAGATTGTTGGAGTGAAGTTCCTTAAACACAGGCTATTTATTCAGATGGCCTTGTCTGAACTTTGAGTATTGTTTTTTAAATCACTGAAATGTTCATGATTTATTATTATTCACCTTAATTAACTCAACCATTGTGTGCCATAATTTTACTCAGTTCATCATTCTGTGAAATTGTGGTTTTCCATTATGTGATCTGTTGAATTTTTCCATCCAATTTGCTTTCTTTTATGCTTTGATCAAGTATTTCCACAACTCTACTTCCACATGCTGCGGCAGAGAAGAAGGGTGCTTCATGGAGAAGTGATTGTGGAAAAGGACGATTGAATCAAGCTGTGTAACCATGGTGCTTTTTGTGGAAAGGAAAAGAAGAGAGGGTGAAAACCCAGAACTTCCTCTGATTTTTCTGAGTCCAAGTTTTAAAACATGGAACAAGAATAAACAACTGTGCCTAAAATATCATGGACTGTATTATTTTTGCAGTTAATATATTTTCAGACCTACCTTTTCATCCTCAGATTCACTTTGGTTTTTAATTTTTCATTTCTTCAAAGAAATATTTTCTTATTTTCAAAAGATTGACAAGTAGTTTTAAGAATTAGAGGAGTTGGCTACTGTGCCTTCTGTTCTGAAAGTTCTGTTATGACCTGTAGTCATTATCAAGAACAAAAAGAGAGTTGATAAGTTGTACTGAAAGTGAGTCTTCTGGAAATCAGAGTGTAAATTAGGTAATGATTTTTTTCATAGACTAGGTGAATTGAATGGTATTTAAGCTTTATACTAAGTAATACCTTTCCAATTATAAGTACTGTAGCATGTTGTTCAACATTTTTTGAATTACAGTATCACACTGCAGAATTCCAGAAGGACTTTTGAAAGGAGTTGAATTCTTGATTGTCAGTGCAAATTTAGACTGCCCTGTATTTTTATTTGTAATTTTAAAGATACTTAAAATAATAGATATAATATTAACTGGTTAAAAGTTTGTACTGAGGAATGGACAGGATGGGCTTTCCTTTCTCTCATCAGTGGCTGGAATGGGATTCCTTTGCAGAGCAAAGCTGATTGCCAGCTTGTTTCCTATTCTACATTTAAATTATGCAGAAAAATCAGTATTGCATTGCAAAACTATCTATGGTGAGATATTTGACTTCTTTTAAATAGCTCAGTGGGATAAGAGATATTTAAAACGACATCTTAAAATATATATTGTGCTTTGATTCATCCCACTGGGCAATTTTAATTGCTCCCTCCCATTAATTGTTTATATTGTGTTGACCTAATTATATTTCATGTCTTCAATAATCTGCAAGAAGGATCTACAATATATTGATAGAAGTTACAGATGGAATTACACTATATGATACCTGAGTGGGAGAAGTCCAACAAATGAGAAGATTTTGATCTAACAGCCTAGCAGATTCAAAGAAAAGGTGATGTATTTGGGAAAACTTGGATTCTTAGTGAGAGAGAGATGATGGAAATGTAGTAATGTGGTACAAAGTCTTGAAAATGTAGGCAGCAAACCTGGCTTGCTTCTGTCTTCACTGATATCAAAAGAAGTGTATACATATGTGGAAGAGCTGCATCAGGCTGCTGTAAATCAGAATACTTGTGATTGCTGGGGTAATTTCTGGAGTACAGTCTTATATTTTGGCTACCTCAGGGATGAAGAATCGGATAATCTTCTGAAAGCTCAGAGAACAATAACAAAACTCGTTGAAGTGAGAAAGAAGTCGGAAATATTGAGTTGTTAATATGTGTAATTCTTTGCTATGTGACAAATACATGGAGGAACTTTTCTAAGTATGGAGGCATAGTAATGATGGATTTGAAACAAGGTAAATAGCCAATGAATATCAGAAAAAAGGCTCTACCAATAAGATCAATTAGATTACAGAATGACATAGTAGTGCTTATCAATGCATGCAGTGTCTTGGAAGGTTTTCAGTTATGAGTTGGCAAGAGATTGGGCTACTTATTTGAATAGGGAGTTTCCATTTTTAGCTTCAATGTTTCTTTGATAATACAGCTTTTTTGTAGATATGCCAGAAAATGGTGTTTCAGGTAATTTGATAAAAAAGCAAGGGTTTTCTATATCCCTAACTTTCAAATTCCATGCTGTGCCTTGAATTTGTGATATTTATGCATGTCTTCATTACACGTAAATGAGTTTCTTTTTATATGAAAGGTGCATAGTGGACTTGAGACAGAACAGTCGCATTTCTTTAAATTTTAAAAGGTGTAATCTTTGTATTCCTTAAATTTCACACAAGGTGCTCTAATTTAACTTACTACTTCTGTTTCATATGCAGCTAAAATTACTAGAAGTTTAAAATATAAACTACATTTACAACACTGAATCACAAAATAGTTGTGTTACATATCTTCAGACTAGCATTGCATGTGTCCAGCATTCTTTCAGTACTGTTTTATAAACTGTGAGGAGAATATTGGCAGTTTTGGGAAATATATCTCCATTAGCAAACAGAATAGTGTGATGAAATATGAGAAACTAAGATTAGTTTAAGTTCTGTGTCTCTTTTTTTACTGTCAGGGCAGCTCACTGAAGACCATAGCTATTGATTCATTGAAAATGCATTGGATACCTATTGGATGTGATTTTGAAATCCTTGATCAGATGAGTGTATCCCATAGATAGTATTCCTTCTGAAAGGAATATTTTCACTATAAAAGTGTAGTATATTTGTTTTCATTGTGGCCTAAGGATATTATCATATGTTAATCAAGGACCTATTTTTATATCCTTTTGTACAGGTCAGATTAAAATAATACAACCCTGTTTGCTACAATCTTGGGTTGTACTTCCATAAAGCAACAATGTACAAGGTAATGATACAATTTAAAAATGGATTTACAGCTACAAAACAGTCTTGCTAAATAATGAATTAACTAAAGTAAAGGTAAAAATTACTTACAGTATCACATTCAATGTTTTATTGACCAGAGAAATTGCCATGTAGATTAGTTCACATGGGATTTACCTAAGCAACATGTTCTTTTCTTCCTCCTGTTTTTTGTCTGAAACCTTTCACTGAAGCCTCCATATCACAGAATCAGGTTGGAAAAGACCTCCAAGGTCACCAAGTCCAACCTTTGACTGAACACCACCACGTCAGCTGGACTCTAGCACTAAGTACAATGTCCAGCTGCTTCTTGAATGCTTCCAGGGATGGTGACTCCACCACCTCCCTGGGGGGCCAGTTCCAATGCCTGGCCAGCCTTTCCTTGAGAAATTCTTCCTGATGTCCAGCCTGAACCTCCCCTGGCACAGCTTGAGGCCTTTCCCTCTCGTCTGGTTGCTATTCTGTTAACATATCTTCTGAAACTTGAGAATTGCAGGTAAAATCTTCTTGCTGTTGACTTCAGATGAGCTAGGAGTTTATCCTAGGTAGCTTATTTAAATTTCAATATACCATCTTGAAACATTTGATTAACCTGTTAAATGGACATTAAAACTGAATTATGATTTTCATATGGTGCTCTTTTTCCAACTTCTTTTTTACATCTATTTTGTCTTCCTCTCTGCAATACTCCTAGTTTTCTAAAGCATTTAAATCCTCCTGCTTATAATAAGATTAGAAATGTATTCAAACATCATAATCTCTAATGTTTTCATTAGTCTTTAACAAATTGTCTTTATAAAGGTATTTTCTTTCTTTTTCTAGATAGGCCTTCTGAAATGAATTCATACAGAGCATGGCTTTACGAAGCTTTTTGAATAGCAGTACATAGAAATAGAGAGATTCCTTTTAATCAGGTGGCATTTCCTACTATTGGTAGAAACAGAAACTATCTTTTGTATAAACTCTACCTGAAAGCAGCTGGATTTCTTGAGGTTCTCCCCAGCTCTCACATACTGTGAAAAGCTCTTTTGGGACATGTTAGGTTGTTTCACAGCTCAGCCCAGAATGTTTGGAGGTCAGGTCCTGGCTTCAGGGCATGGGCAGCAGAAAGGAAAGTGGTGCTGGGGTGTTGCATCCTCCAAGTTGTCTGCCAAGGGCTCACTGAGGCCATGGTGAGCAGTAGCTGATGGATGTGGCTTCTCCCACCCACAGGATGTGAGCTGAGAGAAGCTCAGTGTGCTCTCATTGCTGTGTGCTGGGGCAGCTCAGGAGCTCAGCTGGGAGGATCTCCGTGCACAGAGGAAGGGTGTGGTACAGAAAGGGCTTTCCCCCTCCACTCAGCTGTCCTTTGCTATCCATTAGCCTGCATGTCTTGAGATGTACAGGTGTGCCAGGGTGGGCATGGCACACCAGCCTCAACAGCACAGTTCAACACAAGCTGCCTTGGAGAAATGCTGCAGGGAGCTGTTTCTAATTCCCATCGAACATACCATTTAGCCAGGTTCACGTTCATGGATAGATTGCAAGGCTAGATAGCAGGGAGATGCATGGAGACCTTTTCTGTGACCAGATGGAAAAATGTACATTTTTAATCTAGGTCTACCTACTGCTCTGACTGTGGTAGTCTCAGTCTTCAGAGTAGATTACTTCAGTGGATATTTCAATATGTTTATGGTTACCAAATAAACCAGAATGAAACCAAATCACAACCATTATAATAATTTAAAATTTTAAATTAATTTAAATTACAATAGCAGTTTTTGAATTAAGCTCTTGCTCAATCTGCCTTAAAAAAAAAAAAAGAAAGGAAAATTAATACAAATAATGTTCTGCACTAGGCAGTAGGGCTTCATAAATCAAAATTTTCAGGCAGGCAAACTGCAGTTCATAGAGGACTTTTTAAGTGGGTTTTTTTGAACAGAAAAGGTGAAAGCTTCTGAAAATCAAAGTTTGTTTAATAATGTATATTTTAAAATGTGCTGAGACTTACTGTATTATTTATTACCAGTTTACAATTTAAATTCATGCTGAACCTACAGTTTTTATAGATGATTAACCGTATCCCATTAAAATGTTTCATTCTGTGTTGCAATGGCTGTTTAAGGAGCAATCTCCCCGTTTTTCTGCAGAGCTCTGTGTTCTCTCTCTCGTGAGTGGCAGTGCTGTCCTTGCCTGTGGTGCTTTGGCAGGTTTCAGTTTGCCAGGGTAGCTCCATGAGGTTGCTTCCAGGAGGGCACAGCTCCGCCGTGGGTGGCACTCTGGGGCCGGTGTCACCATGCCCCTGGTGCCCTTCTGGGGTCCCGAGCGCCTGCACAGGGACTGTGGCTCCACAGACACCCCCAGCTGATTCATCCCTGTGACCCCCAGAGGGACAAGGCCTTAGGTCACAAAAGCAAATCTGACAAGTGAACTGGGAGATGTCCCGAGAGAACTGTGGAGAGCTTTGGGTGACTCCAGCCATCTCCAGGAAGTCACTGCCAATTCCACACCTGTGGCTGGTGATGTATGGTACTTTCTGTGTCATGTTGTACCACCTGAAACATGTTGTCTTTTTATTCATACCTCTCCTGCCTCTCTGATCAGTCCTGAATGTATTTGAATGTCCTTTCAGTTTATGGCTTTGTAAAAGTGTGTGGAAAAATTTATCTAAGTGTATAGAATGTATATGTATAGAATTGTACTTAAAGTTTCTTAATATTGTAAATGCACTGCAACTGCTTATTATTGTTATTTCTTCTGAAATGCATTATCATTAGAAGTTTACACGGACAGGAAAGCAACACAATATGATACTTCTAATAACTTATTTATTTGCAAAAATTATAATATTTTTTGAGATATAGATCCAGATATTTGTTTTTGAGATTGTTAATACTGTAGCACTGTAGAAATTAATCATCAATTAAAAGACTTAAATTAAAAGTATTTTAAACTTTGTTCTAGTTGATGTTTTAAATTTTTTTTAGCTTATAGAAGTCAGTTCATATAAGCATTCAGCATATTACATCAGACTTGTATCTGATTACAAATGCTATACTTCTTTATTTAGAATTATTTCACAAATTATTCTTGAGGTCCCCTGCAACATATTTACTCTTACCCAGACAGCCTTT
The DNA here is from genome assembly GCA_013397245.1 of Thryothorus ludovicianus. NCBI lineage: Eukaryota > Metazoa > Chordata > Aves > Passeriformes > Certhiidae > Thryothorus > Thryothorus ludovicianus. The sequence continues at coordinate 1,066,839 of VZTB01000696.1, forward strand.
TCATATTTCTTAAAATATATTTCAGAAAAAACAGATAGGTTTGAGTAGCAATAATATTGGCTTATCAAAGAGCAGAAAACATAGAGTATTAAAAAGAATGTCAACACATAGGAAAAGAATTGCATTACAGTGACCCTGAAATAGATGTTCCAGTAGTAGATGTTTCAAAGTTTTGGAACAGGACTTTTTTGTGGTATTAACTTTTGAGAGGGGTGGAGGCAGAGAATATCCTCTGGCTGTCCTTTGCTATGTGACTAACAATGACATTGCAGCTATGAGGATTTTGTTGCCATGACAGTATGAGAAAGCAGTATGTGAGCATTCACACCTACTTCTTTTGAATTAGGAATCAAGTGGTTGTAACCCCAAGGAGTTTAACTGCATATAAAGCTTAAATCCTTTTAGTCAGGTGTATTGTATTGGAGATTTAGATCTCCTAATCTGAAAGTCACAAAAATGGTCTTCTGATCTAAATTTACAGGACAGGATTTACATGTCCTGGCCCTCTACCAGGGTTAAGCCATCCAGATTTCTTCAGCAGCTGGTGGAAGAATTTCCAGTGATCTCAACAGGAGTGTGATGGGACATAGACATTTGTGTATTCTGTTCTGTGTAATTCAGGGAAAGAGTGAGCTGTAGCCTTCCTGTTGTTGCTGTCTGGGAGAGCCTGTGCTTGTTGTGCAAGGTGCATGGTGGCACCTTTCCTCCCAGCTTTGCAGGGTGCCCAACACAGCTCCCTGCGGAACACTCCAGAACACCTGGAACCCTCCAGCAGTACACCACTGTTGCTTTATACTGATTTGAATTCAACAGAGTTGTAGAAACTCCCTTCACATATCTACGTAAGTATCTTTAATTTCTGAAATGAATCTCGGCCCAGTGAGATATCTCATTAAAAATAGACTGGGTAGATCATCACTCACAGCTGCTTGGACATTCCTAGCTTGAATTGCTGCCGTCACTGAACAACTTTGATTTTCATATATAATCTCTTGGTAGTTTATGCTCATACCACATTCATAGGATGGCACTTTGCCTGCCCTTAGGTGGCTGTTCCAGATTTGGTAGAACAAATTGCAAATGGCAAGCATGAAAAGACTCAAATGGGTGTCCTGCTCCACACACCAAGCACCCTCCTGCGCTCAGAAGAGAATCCCAAATCCTGGGTGTGTAGTAACGTTTGCGTACCTTTTAATTTATCATATTTGAAGCTAAATAGATAATATAAATAATAGACAATATAAAACTTCATCTCATGAAGAAATAAAACAAATTTTGTTACCAAAGACAACAAATTACATTTTATTCTATAAATTAAGTCTGGGAAGACCATTAAGACCCAAGACTCATTCAGTGACAAAACAGAGACAGTATTGTGGATCTTGCAACCAACGCTTATTGCCAACTGAAAGCAAATATTTAACATTATTTCTGTTTTCATTCAAAGTGAGATGATACTACTGAGAATAAAAAAATTGAATTCTTCTCAGAAGGAGTCTTTTACAGTGACCTCTGTAAAATATCTCTGACCAATGCTCAATTGATTTAAGCATCCAATCTCTACATTATATCCAGCCAATCCTTAACAAGAGAGTTCTGTCTCTAGGAAAAAAACCAAACTTGGACAGTATTCCTCTAGAGGTTCTTAAATAGATAATGTATTTTAGACTTCATGAGGTATAAACACTTTTGAACATTTTCATACATTTGTGAAATCTTTCTTTAAATAATTTTAAGATTTATTTGTTTATTTGCTTATTTATTTTTTTTCTCTGTTCTTACTACAGTAATAAAATCCTTAAAAAGTTGTTGGAAATATAGAGAAAAATGCCCGAATACTAAATATGCTGCTATTGGATCTTTAAAAAGATGGTCATATCTCAGGGTTTTCAGAAAGAAAGCAGAGGCACAAACTAACTCAGCTTAAATGGAAGGAGTAGCTGAAATATCACACCTGCATGTTCAGCTCCATTTGATCCATGGGCAGTGTCCACTGCTGTCTTTTATAAATGTAGCTGTGTTCATACTTGCTACAGAAGTTTTTGGATTTTTTTTCAATCAATAGACATGAGTAGCTACTGGTGGCAGAAATGTGTCACTGTTATGTGCAACTTGAGTGGGAAAAAGAAAAGCGAAGGCATAGTATTTCCATTTCTTAACGCTTTTAAATTGAAAGATTGTCTTAAGAGCCATATTAGGCAGTGTTGTTATCATATTTTTATTTTGCCATAAAACCAAATATTAGCTATTTTTAAGTTATTATTTTCCCACAATTTCTTTGCTGTGTAAAAATAAGTCCATGATCTTGATGATTTTCTCAGTTGCATCAGGACCCTGCTGTTTTACAGGTCAGCAGTAGACCACAACTGGAAGAACACTTCATTGTGATATTTCTAAATTGATGCAATAGCTGCAGTCTTTACAAACAAATTTATCCTCCCCAAAATTGTAAAATTAAGATAAAATATTCTATACTAGTACGTTTTATGAATGATCTTGCCTTCTAAAATATCTGTTGTATGTGGATGAGTCTGTGTGGTTTGTTTTTTCTTTCCTACTGAATATGAAGTCAGTGGACTTTTGTGGTTTCAGATGCGTAAGTTCCTTGAGTTTATGGTAAGTCTAGAGTCAACTTCCTTGATCATTAGCTTCAACACTTTGCTGTAAATATTTGTGCAAAAGATACATTGACTTCACCCTCTGTCTGAAGTGAGCATTATACTTCAGGATATCTTTCTGAAGGCATTCACTGTTCAAACATGCTTGTCTTTTAGTTCTGCTGCCTTCTGATTGGTGCAGGATGCTGACAGAGAGGGAACAATCATGACATGTCTTGTAAATAATGTCAGGTTGTTGTTCTCTTTTCACTCCCCTGGCTCACTTGTACATTTGCTACAATCCATGAGCTGTTAGGCAGCACTAAATTGGAGGTAACTCCATCACCTTCTCATGGTGTGTGAAATAATCAGGATTAGCCTATGCAGAGAAAGCCAGCAGAGAGCAATGGAACTAACACTGTGTGCTAGGTGAGGAGTGAGTGGCTTTAGCCACGTGCCATGTGTAGTATGTAGCATGTATGTTTAGGGAACTGAAAAGGAGACTGTGTTTCTGAGTCACTAACTCCAGGATGGCTGGTGTGCTTGTGACTGGAACAAACTTGCTATTTAGCCTTCGGCATGGAGAAGACACATGAGACGTGCTGCACTGATGAGAGGTACCATTTATATATCTGCTCTTGATTTTCAGTTCTGGGCACACTATGTGCCTGCAATTTGCATGGTTCTACATGTTAAAAGAATTAACACCTTCCGTCAGTGTTTTAATGTAGTTTAATTCTGAGATGCCAAGAACTTCTTGGAAGAAATAACACCTTGGACTGATCTGATTCCATCTTGAGAGCACAAATGTTTCAAGGAGCAGAAGTAAATCTATTTAGAGTTTTGGGTGCCCTCCATAAATAATTCTGGCAGCTCATTCAGTCCAGTCTCCCATCTTTATGATGTCATCTTCTCCAGCATAGCCTGTATCTTCTAATTCATTCCGCACTATGAAATCTCATTACACTAAATAAAATATGTATGAAAGAGAAATAGGAATTATGTAGGTGACCCAGCATACTGAAAATCTGAGACTTCTCATTCCTTACTGCAGTTTTTTGTGACAATTGTGGAAGGAATATCAGACCAACAATTCTGAGGAATAACAAAACTGTTGGTCATCAGCACTGGTCTAAATGTTTCCTGACTGAAACTGTTTTAGGGGAGATTTCACAGGGACATGTTTCTTCTAAGTGCTTGCTGAGAATTTCAGGCACTAGCCCTTTTTCCAAAGTCTTTTTGCTTTAAGAGGATTGTGTGCCCTTCAGAGGTGATGCTGAAACCTTCAAGATATCTTGTGCTAGTGCTAAGATTTCTACCTTTCAAAGGCTTTAACCTTTCTGTGATTCAGTTATATTCCCATTACAGGGCCATAGCATCCCTCTAGTGATGATCTTTCTTCATTGTGTATTTCTTATTTCCCTGAGACTGATGTATCTAAAAAATTCACAGCCCAAGTGGAATTATCTAGCATTTCCTCTGATTAAGAAGGTTGTTACCCTGTATTTGGTGATTGTAAGCATGGAGGTTTGCTTACAAGCAAAAGCATGCTTTTGCTTACATGCAAGGCATGCCTAGTTTCTAAGCTGAGATATACAACAAAAATTGGAGGAAGGAGTTAAATTATTTCATTATTTACTAGAACTTCTGAGATTGTAACAGGTGCATATTGAAGGAGATAATGAGACATGTTTAAAGTCAGCTGCAGACAAGCTATTATTTCAGTATGTCTCTCTGAGAAACCACAGGTAGAGAATTATCTCGTGACAATGGCCACTGCCCTGAGCACTAACCAGTGACATCCTGTACAGCTCGTCTTCCGTGACAAACTGAGAAATAATTACCATGGAACTACCCTGAGTTCTAAATAGCTGTTATTCTTTAGGTACACTGCTTACTGAGAGGTTTCATCTGCAAATAATACCTCTTGAGACTGTGTGCAGGCGGGATGTGATAATTTACAAAAGCCCTTAAGAGATTGCATTTTGAAATGTCACAGCTGGGTAGATTTGCAGTTCACAGTCGGTTTGGAGATACAGATCCTGGGGCCAGATCCTTTGCTGCCATGCCTCAGTGGAATCATGCTCACTTACGCAATTTTGAAGACTTGACTTTTAAAAGTGCTTTTTTTAAGAATAGTTTAAAATTTGAATAGGTAGTGCATGTGAAATGGTGATGTTTTTCTTTTTCTAATTTAAAAGAATTTTAATTAATTTAACAAGTTTCTCTGTTCTTGGAACAGTGAGGGATTTTCTTCTGAACAAATTTTAGAATCAACATTTCTCTGAATATTTTAATAATGTGAAAATGCATTTTTGACATAAAATTGCATTATTTTTTTATAACAATTTTCCTAGGAAGTTCTTGGCTAGTGCAACCTCCAAGTCCTGAAACTGGAGATGGGGGTATAGGGAGGAAGGTGAAAGAAGATGCATGGAAAGCCATGTTGCCTCCCCAGCCATGAGCAGCCAGTGGAGGCTCCCACATCAAGATACCCAGGGAAGCAGAGAGTGGCCACAGGGGGCAAGGGACAGTTGTAACAATGGTCATAAAATCTAGATGAAAGATTTCCTGAGTCTTCCACCTGGCAAACAAAACAAGATAGTGCTGCTGGAGGACGAGGGGTGAAGGGTTAATTAATCCCCAACTTGAAAAGAATACAGTCTCATTCAAGGAGATTTCATTGTATTAATTTTACCTCATTCTATCACTGACAGAGTAATCTTTTCTTCTGAATTAAACTGTTTCCTTCCAGTAAAAAGCAATGTGATGAAAACATCTTCTATCTTGTCATGCATCTATTTTCTTTCCTGGTGCATTTGACTTGGAATTTGGAGAACAGTGTCAGGAACTTGAATAGGAAACAAACACTTCTTCCTGTGTTTTTACTGCATATCTCCAAAGGAGTGTTTGCCTTGTTCTGTGCATCAGGAGATTAACCCTGATTCCCCTTTGCTCTGTACTGTGAAAACTCTCTAGGGTCCATCTGAAACACCTACACAGCAATTCCCCTGAAGCCTTTCGGTGTCCCTGAAGTAGAGTTTCATTAGAATCCAAGTATTTGAGTTTCACCTTTGCCAAGGATTTGGCTTCAGACTCTGGTAACTTCCAATACCTTCTGATGCAGGGGCAGATCTTCAAAAGGAACCAACCACTGCCATGAATCTGGACACGTGCAGTGGTTTGTGCTTTCAGTCTGGAGTGTAAACAGAGTTAAAATAATCCCTCTTCCAACAGTTCACCCATCTCATTTTTACCACTATGCCCTCTGGTAAGGAGGGTTGACTGAAAGAACTGTATTTTGTTCTTAGAAGCTTAGAAAGAGGTTTAATGTTGTGACAGACAAGAAACCGGCTGAGAAAACAAAGGATGAAGTGACAACGGGAACTGTTTAGAAACTAGAAACATGGGATTTAACAACAGTGCACAGTAAAAACAAGCTAGTTCCAAAGTATAAATGCTGATCTTGCATATCTGAGGTAAACACAGAAGGTTTCCACGTTTCCCAGATTTTTTTTCTGACTCTTAAAAAGTGGACCAGATGGCCATTTGGTGGGAATTCACGTAGTGCCAAGTGAAGTTGCTGGTTTACAGCAAATGATATGTGGGCCTTTGTGTCTATAACCCACATCATGTGTATTTCTCTTTTCTATATTGCTTTAAGTTTTCTAAACTGCATCTCAATCATTCTTTGGAAAGCTGAAAGAAGTCTCTCATTTCATTGTACTTGGCCTTACTTGGTTTAAGGCTATAGCAAATACAATTTTTCCTCTCTGTTATATGTGAGTCCCTTTTGATTGATGCTGTTTATTGGACACTAAACTAAAGGGGACGCTAAAAACAATTATAATAATACAGTATCTGCAGACAAAGGGCTTTTCTGACACAAAACAACAAAAATAGTTATTACTGTAAGTGTCAATTAATGCCTTTAAAATGCTTTAATTGCACGGTATCTATTTCAGACTCTTGAAATGTAGAGGTAATGTGGGCTAAAAGAAGATATGATTCACAGTCAATATGTAACTGTGACTTGACAAGGGGTTTAATAGCTGCCTGAGGCAGATCAGGATGTGTGATAATGAGAATCTAGCAGAAAAACAGATGATGGAACTGTACTTCAGAGTTTCCCTGGGTAAATGGTGTCAGTGACTAGCTGGTCATGCTCCTTCTACAAGGCAAGGAGGCAGAAGCAGTCAGTCTTGACAGCAGTGGCTGCTGCAACCTTGGAGTTAGTTACAAAGTACTCATTTTGGAAGTAAATATGTGCATTCATTCATAGTCATATTCACATATATATGTACATACATCCATATACAGAACCTTTTTTACTTTTTGAATGCAGTTTACTGAAATGCATTTCAGCATGACAAAGAAGTGGGATCATGATAAAGCCTCATGAATGTGCTCCACTGTGCTCCATTGTCTACTTGTGTGTCTTGCCAAGTCCTTTCTTGGAAGCTGTAAAAAGAAAATTATTTGCTGGCTTAGGTTTGGACTTAACTCTGTTCTCTTCATTGCTACTGTACTCTTCTCTGCAGGGGATCATTTTACATTTTCTTAATTGCAGAGAGAGGTCATGGTGTTGGCAGTGGTTGTACTGAGAAATGGGTTCTAATGAAGTGCAGTCCACTTACTGCACTGGAACTTTAGCACCTGCAAGCTGAGTGATAGCATCCTGTCAAGTTGATGTTGATGACTTTGGCATCAAGGGGACAGATTTATTTGCATCCATGTATTTTATAGCAAGATTGGGCTTTAAAAAGGTTTTGTCATGGTGCTTTATGACTACCCATATTTTTCTGTTTGAGAATATTTCTACTTGGAAGTAAAATAAAGGGGAAGCTATTGGCTGAATATTAAGGTGAGATTCCTTTCAAGTAACTTTAGACTTTTATACTGCAGATGTTTGCAGCCAGGGCAGGTACACAACCTTCCCTTTAGAATACCTTCCTTTAGCAGAGACAAATTGGTGGTTCATTTAACCTTTTGTAGACACTGAGTTTTAATTGAGATAAACCCCACTCCAGCCTCTTTGGCTATAAATACCTTATTATTATTATATTACCTTATATAAATACCAGTTCCTGGCTCTACAAACAGTGTTCCTAGGGGCATGCTGATAAAGGACTCCACACTGCTCGTAGGCTGCCCCATCAGGAGGAGACTGGTTGTATCCCTGCTGTATATCAGCTTTCATTTGAGAAACTCTTCAAAACAGATCCCCTTCCAAAACTTACCACTTTCTAGGGTTTGCAAGTCCCACTTCAAGCAAATGAAGGAAAACATTTCAGACTATCTCTAAAGGAAAAAAAAAAATCTTGTAATTTTCAGGATCTTGTCTCTGAGAAAGTTAGAAATTCTGCACCTAAGGAGTGACACGTATGTGACTGTACTTTGTTTATGCTTGCTCATGTCCTCGCTCCAATGGCTTTTCAATCCAGTTGTGAACTTCAGGTATGTGGAAAAGAGACAATGTTTCAAAGACACTGTATTCCTAAATTATTTTTTTTTTAGAAAATTTATGCTTGAATACAGAAGAAAAAGCCAAGTGAATGTTACCATAAAAGAAAGGCAGCACCATCAGCTGGTCATAGACTTGTCCCTGACTGAACTGGGGTACAAACACTGGTGGCCCTGCCAGCACCAACAGGTTCTGGACAAGCCACTGTCTGCACCCTGCTCTTTCTCTAGCTGGTACTTAGAGGATGCAATAAAAAGCAAGGATTTCAGAAATCTAAGAGCAGGTTGCTGAGAGAGAAAGGCATTAGGAAGCTGTTGGGTCTGTGATGAAATGCTGAGTAGTTAAAAATCCATAGGAATCCAGGCTTAAACTGATTGTTCTGAACATGTCATTTCTAATCACTTGCAACGTTGTAAACCCTGTTCACTTCTAGAGGTTAAAGAAGGATCAAGAGAATCCGAGGGAATAAAATGGAAATACTCTCCAGAAACTGGAGCAAACAGCTGACTTGCCTTCACCTGCAGCATCACTTCTTGCAATCCCCAGTTCCCTGCTATGAAATCCTCTTAGCATTTCTCTGAAACACAAGTGTAAAGAAAATTGCACTCTCTCTGCACTTCTATTTAGCTAACAGAAAAGAGGTAATCTTTGCTGCTTGGGTATTGTCCAAATGTTATACTTAACGAGTCTTCTTAAACACCTTAATGAGAGGAAAAAGTATAGAAAGGCAGGTCCTTTGAGCAATTTATTACAGAATAAGGGAAAGCTCGACAGTGGAAATTCTGCAAGCCACAAAACACAAATTCAATGTGGAAGTGAATCCAGTCTGAAACATCTGTAAGAAAGAAAGAAAAACTGTGTCCCCTCACTTTCAGGCTGTTTATAACCAACCCAAACAACTGCTTAAAATCAGCATGTGCCTGTCATTATTATGTCTTATGAGTTAGACCTCCTCGGCCTTTGAGTTTGTCATGGGTATTCAGAGCATTTCGTGGGCCTTGTGATGTTCTGCCAGTGTTCCCTGCACTGCTCTGCTCAGTCCTGATTCTCTGGCCTGTCCTACTGACCAACTTCTTGGCCCTTCAGCTTGAGACTCCATGACCCAGGAATTAGCATAAATGAGTTAATTTCATGCTGTATTGAACTCTGTGCATAAAACACAAGACTTTTTACACTTTTAATGGTAATGTTATGTTTTGGGTTTTTTTTGTCCTTTGCTTGCTTCCTCAGAATTAAACTTTTTGCCTGCCCTTTTTTAGACCTTTATTGTATCCATCATTCTTTTTATCTGTGAATTTGCTCTCTGTCTTTAAGGACTCTTACTTTTTAATGAGCCTGGATATTTGACCTGTTTTCCACCTTAGAACTGATGCAATATTCCCTAAAAGTGAGTGTTCAAGATGTTGTTTGCCTTTTGTCTGGAGCTCTAGAACACCCACCATGGCAGCCATTCTGTGTGTCTGTGCTCAGCAATATGAGGTTTTGCCTCTCAGATCTCAAATTAGTTCAAAAGCCAGTAAAAAGCTGACACAAATTTTGAGACTGATGTTCTGCTCATATCACTCCCTTTTGAGAAATTCTTTTTCACTATGTAGACTGTGAATGGGTCCTTGTTTTTTAATAGGTACATTAAATCCTACTCTGCAAGCTCTTACAAAATGTTTTCCCCTAGGAATATAACGCTTCTGGCCAAAGTCAGATTGCTGAAAATACACACATCTTACATGGTCTTTCAGAGGGCTGCAAGTGTACACTGAATTCAAATATGATTTTAAGTCTTTGTCCTGTAGAAATTCAGGAATTCCTTAATTTTTCTTTTTCCATCATTGGCTAAGGGTTTAGTTACTCTCTATTCCATAAAACTGTTTTTCATTCCTTCTAACCCTTGCAATCAGATCTAGCTCTCTTTTGCTAGTACTCAATAATCTCTGCTTTTTCACAGGTTTAAATCCATACTGTTGATTGGATTTTTCCCTTTGATTTTGACAGCTGAGCCCCACTACAATTTTTTCTGACACAGTGACTATAGTACCAGTATATGGTGTATTTTGAGTTAAGACAAGGTATGCTATACGTGGCTCAGAATTTCTTCCCCTCTGATCAGTTTCTCTTGTAAAGCTGACACCTCTCAAGAGTACTTTCTTTCTCCTAGAAATGATACACCCCTTCAGTATCTTTTGTGCTGCCTGATCACGGGCTCAAACTTCAACACTTCCCTATGCAAACCTGATTACATGAAAATCTAATGCCTGTCTCCTAGCAATATTTAAAAAAATGCCCACTTCAGGGCCATCTTTCTTTCATGTTCTCTTCCTGGAAAACATAATGGTCACTTGAACTTTTTCTCTTTGCCTGATACATTTCTGAAAAATGTCACATTTCCTGCAGTTTTAACCTCACACCTCTCCATCAAACATTATATTCACTACTTCTTTCTACTTCTAAAACCTTCTCTCTGTTTTTGGATCTACTCTTTCTTATTCTCTCACTCCTTGCATCAAGGAGTATTCTTTGGTTTAGAAGCTTTTTCAGAATTCAGAATTACAGCTTTTAAGCACTGTGAGTCATTACTACAACAAAAGGTAAAAAGAAAGACAATGTGAAGAAATAGCACATTAAGGAGGGAATCGAATCTATGTAGCACACTCTGAGCCTGCCTGCAGACAGCTGACTGACAAGATTGCTCCAAATCAGCACATTTCAGTCTCTGTCATGACCCCTTGTTCTCACATGCAGTCTATAATCATCTGTCCTTGAGAAAAAATACTCACTTGGTCAGAAAGTGAGCAACATGCTAAAGAAATACTCTGAACACTGAAGAAGAGCTATGTCCTCTGTGCAAGAGAAGGTGTAGGTAATTATTTCAGCTATTGACAGAGTTACAGATAGTTTTAAAACATGAAGCCTTTCTCAGCTGTTTATAAAAATACTAGTTGGATGAAAAAAGAGAGAAAAGGATTACATTGAACTGTGACTATGAAGAGGATCTGTGGAGACTGATACTCCTTAAATTATGGAGGGTTAATATGTGTCTGAAAGACACAGTTAAATCCCATAAATCACATTAATTGAAGAAAAATTGCATTGTTACCCTAAAAGCTGATTCCAAAATGTGCTGTTCTGCATTTGCAGGATGAACCATACTAATTATTAGTGTGTTGTTAGCAGCAATAAATATCTCTTGGGATGGTTGTTATTGAAAGCCTTGAGACAACAGAGATGAAAGAGACAAAGGTTTCTGGTCCCAGGTAAGAGTCACAGCCAGTTTGAAAGGTTCACCTCATTCAGCAACAGAGACAAGGACTTACCAAAAACTCTGCAGGCATAACTTACAGCAGGAGGTGAAGCAATTTAATGATGTGAAAGGCAGCCTCTATAGGTGAAATATGGAGGATAACAGGTCTGGGAGAAGAGATGCTTCACTTTATTTAAAATTATTTACTTTTTCCAATAGCTGACAACAACAGCAACAGCAGCTGGAAGTACCTGAGAGTGAGTGACAGTGAAGGAGCCAGGATGAGCCACAAATAACAGTAAATAAGAAAAGTGACTTGAAAAGGCTCTGGGCCCCTAGTGGCTCTAAGAATAGTGAACTGGGACAACAAAAGCAAGAGTGCACTTTGAAAGAAAACAGGAATGTGCTCTTCCTCTTGGCTGCATCTGAACCCTTTCTCAACTTATAGATCAATGCAAAAGTAAAGATGTGTTGCATCTTTTATGTGGCTGTGCTGTTCTATAATAAAACCTGAACAAACAGGTTTTGTTTACCAGCCTTCTTATGAAGCCACTTTTTTCAATCAGGACTCTTCTCATGTGCCATTCTCCAGTCTACTGAAGTGGGAGGTTAGCTCTTCCCTTGACATTGACAAAGCAGCACCAACTTTCACTGGAGAGTCTCTAGCAGCTCACTTAAGTGAATTTAGTAATGGAAACAATGTTTAGTTTTTGAGTATGGGGAATATAATTTTTTTTTGTCAACCCAGGAGTTTAGTGAAAAACAGGTGCCACAATTCTGTGAGGTTGACAACAACTTTTGGTGGTGTCTGAATATACAGACTTTGCAAATAGACCAAATAGGATTTGAGTCATAAGCTTTCCCCCCTTGGATAAACAGCTTCACATCTGTATTGTCCTGCTATTTTAGTCGCTTCATTTTTAAACTGAGTTTTGCCAAGGCACATAATATGTGCCTTGACAACTTTCTCAGTCAATGAAGTGTTCTTGCCCTTTTTTCTGCCACTGGGAGTCTCAGAAGAAGCGTGGGTCAAAATACTGTATGTCAGGGAATTTTGTTCTGACTCAATGTACATTCTTTTACAATGTTCCCTATTTAATGTATTACTTATTACTTATTATGTATTACTTATTTTGTTTTTCATATCATTATGTTTTCTTAACTGAATACTCTTTTGAGGGGCAGCAGCTGCAAAGGAACTGGCAGCAGCATGAGATCTCACCTGACAGCAAAACTCCCTTCTCATTGTAGTGACCACAACTTGCTTGCATCTGAAAACCTTGTGTTCATTCATGACAAAATAAACCCTTTAACTAAGACCTGCTATCTCTGATAGCCCCTCTCTGTGTAGACCCTGGCCAAGACATGAATAGTCTTTCTGATACTTCCCTCCCATGTCTGAGTACAATTTCATGGAAAATTAAATACGACAGTAGAACATGCCAGTGACTGTGAGGTGAATGGTAAGTCTTCTCCCTGCTCCCCAGTACGTTCAGTGTTCATAGCACTGAGTTTGGCAGAGCTGCTGGGTTTGCTCATTTCCTTTACTCTGAGCCAAGATTCTCAGTAGTGTCAGGACTATTTTAGAAGCAAGATACACTCAACTGAACTTCATCTATGAAGAGATGAACAGGTGCTTATAGCTGAGTTGTCAAGTCCATATATTACCTTGATGGTTTTTTTTCTGTCTGAAGTAGAGTCATATTTGAGTATGGACTTCTGGCCAGTCCTCAGATTATAGGAAGCAATCTACTCCTGAACTGATTCATTCTGGGGAAAACTAAAATGCAGAGAAGATAGAAACCAGATCTGCAGTATGCAGGGTAATTTTCAGGGGTGGAGTAGTGGCAGTGCCTGCTGCTGGGCCTGTTGTCACCTTGTCAGGTTTAAAGACCTTTTCCTCTTGAAGACATTGAGCACTGTTGAGCATGGCTTGATAGGCCTGGACCAGGCTTAAACACATTGCAGTGATTTGGGCCTTCTGTGGTGATAAGACACTTTTAAAGAATATTTTGCTTCTTTCCTGTATTCTGCACATGTTAAGGGGTAAGGTACAAACACATTGGAGGTGCCCACTGCCCTAGGGACTTGCTCATACAATCCCACCCACCCCTCCACTCTGAACTATCCAGCTTTTGGTCAGATCTCTGAGTAATATTTTTAATTATTTGTCTGGCCTTAAGGAAGGCCTGAACCATATGCAACAACATTGCTGGCTCCTAGCAAAAAGACCAGTTTGGTTTCAAGGGTAATCACAGGATATTCAAAATCTTTACAATTCTTGACTACTATAATCAGCCTGGAGGGCAAGGAAGGAATAAAGGAGGGGAGAAAAAAATAGAAAGAAGGTGTTTCCCCATAGGTTGTTGTCTGAGAAAAAGCCAAAGGTGATTTTTAGTTGTTCCCAGTAGATGACTCCCAAAGCACAGGGCTGAATACATCCTCGAAGTTGGTGTCCTGGCAACCAACATTGTCATATCATAAACCCAGCCTATGAAATACACCACAGAGAACACGTACTGCAAGGGAGTTATACGGGTATAACCCAGACAAAACACCACAAATATGAGGGCAAATAAGTCCACATTTTAACTAGCAATGATTGTTAAACCAATAAAATGATTGTTTATAACAATTTTCTTTAACAGGCTCTGGTTCTTATCTCAACCTTTGGTTCAGGTGTCAAAAAACAGACTTGTCGTGGTTTTAAGACCAGCTGCAGACAAAATACCACCCCAGCTGCTCACCAAATCCCTCTCCCCCTGGTGGAATGGGGAGGAGAATGGAAGTAAAACTTTTATGCTGACACAAGAACTGTTTAATAATTGAAAAGAAAGTAAAAATACTTTGTATTTTTACATTATTTACCATTATTACAAAGTAATAATGGTAAATAATGATAAGAAAAGGGGAACAAACCATTGATGTAAAGTTCAATTAATTGCTCATCGCCTGCTAATCCATGTCAGGCCTCCTTTCCCAAACCCAGATTAGCCACCCTTCCAGGAGACTCCCCTCGGTTTATGTACTGGGAATGATGTTCTGTGGTGTGGGATATCTTTTTGGTCAGTTGGGTCACCTCTTCTGTCTATGCTCTTCACTGAGACAAGGAAAAACAAAAGCCCTTGACTTAGAATAAAATGACTTAGCAAAAAAATTCAGCAGTGTGTTATCAACAGCTCTCTCATTCTGAATCCAAAACACGGCACTGGAACAGCTACTGAGAAGAAATTAAATCTATTCTAGCTGAAACCAGGACACTGAGATAGGTAAAATAGTTGTTAAGCAATATCCAGAATTCTTTCTGCCATAATACCCTCTCTGAAGCCTGCTAACTCAATGGATTTTAACTTCTCTGTGCTTTGCTACGTTGCACGACTTCAAATTATATTTCAGGGAAGGAACAGAGCTGGAGCATCCACCTGTGTAAAGAAGTGATAAGGAAAGGTTATGAGGAACCATGAAGTAAGGAGCTGGAGGCTAATGAGTTCTATGAGAAGGACATGGACAGGGCACAGACACACTAACATACAATCAGTGAATTTAGTCTACAGATCTTGAAGTTTACAACATGCAAGGCTGAAGATGTGGCAGTTGGCACACTGCAATTGAATTGGAAGCATCAGAGACCCCATACTGCTCCCCAGATCTGCAGGAACCTGGCTGGAGCATCAGAATGGCTGTCCATGCTGCTGAGCAGTGGCTTGCAATAGGAGTGGCTCTGTGGGGTGAAACAGTCACCACTGGGGACCCCATGCCCACACTATCCAGGGCTGGGGCATGGAGGAGAGGGGTTGGAGGATGCTGTTAATGCCATCAGGGGTTGGAGCCCACTAGTCACAAGCCAACCCAGAAACCTGTCTTCTGTTTAATTTAATCTGTAAACAAGCCATCTTGTGTACTATGAGACAACTCCACAAAGCAAACAAAGGGAAATTGATAGGGTGACTGACGTTAAAAATATTCCTTGAGGGTGATTCTCTCTTCATATCTCTAACAATATATGACAATAACCTGAATGGAAATCTTTCCCATGGGCAGAAAAAAGTTTAGTTAAAAGGTAAACTAATACAAGAAACAAAGCAGTGCTTGTTCCACAGTTCTCTGTTTAGGATGTTGAAGTATTTCTCACGCAGCTGTTTACAGTTTGCAAAATACCATAGAACCACAACTCCAGCAAATGCTGATCACCTGTGCCTGGGTCTCTGCTCTCTGGTACCACAGACCTCTGATCCCACTGCAGGGCCTGGGGTGATGCTGCACAGCCAGTAACACAAACCCGTTTCTATTTCCTCTGATCATTAATCATTCAGGATTTCATTGGTGCTAAATGGCAATACTTTGGGCTCTCCTATAAAGACTATAAGATTTCATGTACTTGGAGCCCTTCTGCCTTTCTAAGGAACTTACATTTTCTTTTTCTAGGAATAGCCTTGGTGATAAAATCAGTCACCTAGCCCTCTGCCAACAGTGAACATGATGACTGACGCTTAAATGGCACCTTTCATGTTAGGAATGTTTAAACCTATGTGTGGAATCCTTCCTTGGCTGCCGGCTGTGCTGTCAGTACACTGCCAGAGCCTTTCTACATGCACAGACCAGGAGGGCTCAGTGTGAGGATTCAACACCCTGCATTACTGCCCTGGAAAGGATCTGTGTGTGAGGCTCTGACATGGCTGGCAGGGAGTTATGGTGTTCCTGTGCCATGGTGCAGGGAACAGGAGTGGAAGGGAGCTGTGCAAGTCCTCTGGTGAGGTTTCTGCAGCCACAGACACCTCTTCTCATCCCTCCAAATGTGCCAACAGCTTGATCCTCTAGCACACCAGTGCTAGAGTGCTGCAGAGATCCAGGCAGTTGAGCATGAAAAGGTAAGTGACGTGAGCTTTATGTTTATTCTGTTCCTACTGGCTTAACAAAAGCAAGACTTGACTGAGTGCCTTAGAAGCATGAATTTATTTCCCAGGGATGTGGTGCCTAGCAGCACTAATGCTAGGAAGAAGACTAAGTATTTAATATTGATAGTATATGGAACACTCTTCATGGACAGAATTGCAACACAAAAGCATCTGAAGAGCAAAGAGCTCAGATGCTCCTTCAGCCAGCTGGCACACATCTTTAGCTTCTCTACCACAAAGTACCTGATTCAGAGAAACCTGGAAACCTGGAAACTATAGAAAAGGAATTAGAAAAGTAAAAATGAACTTCATTTTTAGTTTTATAAAACTTGAACTTCTGCAGGGCTGATTCACAAGTTCTGACAAGATAATATTGCAAGTATCAAATAAAAATATACTTCAGTTACAAGGGAAGTCAGTGTCGCTACAGCCAGAAGCAAGTGAGAGATTGAAGAGCGTGGTGTCATTCAGTGTTGAGGGGAGCCTTGGTCTTTTGAAAGCCTGTGCACATCTGCCCAGCGACATCAGTAGTTTTCTATTTAAAGTCAAGCACTTGTTCGCTGAACCTGACTCAAAGATAACTGCAGCTTGTTTCATAAAACTGGAAAATTAATCGGTGTGAAATGTATTGGAAAACAGAACAGTTATTCACATGCCTCAGCAGTTTCCTTATTAGGTAAAACAAGCTTTTGATTGTTCTCCCAGGGCATACAATACCTCGAGATGCTGCAAAATAGGCTGTTAGAAAATGAGCCAGCACAACTTGCATACCTCAGTGACCACTTTTGTGACAAATGCAAATGAATATTTTGAATCCAAGGTCAAAGTCTAATCATTGAAATGGCAAAGGCTCAGTCACTAACTTCTTTAGATGTACTCTTCACCCTGCATAAACAGCCTGCCCTGGGCTGACTGGGATCCAGTGAGGTTTGCAGAGGGCAGGGGCCACTGGTTGTCCCTATGAAGAGCTCCCTAGACAGCTACAATGTAAATTCTTCACAGCAGATGAAAAAGAAACCAGCATGGGATCAAAATCCTCCTATGGAAAAGGAAAGCACCACACATTAAAACAGCAGGATTAGAAGCTCATAAAACAAAAGGTTAGCTTAGGGTTCCAGATGTATCATGTTATAAATGGTCTTTTACAGTTGGCTCTACTCCTTGGAACCATTGAATCATTTCCTACTTGGGCATGTTTGCAAATGTCAGCTTTTTCCAATTCAATTCTATCTGCATCAGCTGAAAATTCAGAGTGGCTCAGTGACTTAGTGTGGGACAGTTGTGTAGAAGAACATAAATTAATTCATTATCCCAGGAGAATTAAGATAGTTTTAATACCACCACCCTCTATGCTGAACAATGGTAGAATAAAAATGAAAAAGCAAATCCTTTAGAAGAAAAAAAGTGCTCCTTTTTTTGGTCTACATTGTTTTTCAGCAAGTAATGATAATAACATCCATAATGACAGGATGCAGGAGGTCTGGATGCTCTCTGCCTCTATCCCCGAGGAACAGGGTAATGAAAAATTATGTTAACTTAACCATATGTCCAGAAGGATTAATTTTGATTCTGTAGTCTTGGTATCAGCTGCTATCTCAAAGGAGATGAGCATGATGGTGATGTTTCTAGGCTACTGATTACTTGCTATCCCTGATGTGAAAAATGACAAGGCTCCTGATTTTACATGTTTCCAGCCTGACAACAGACTACAGCTTGGAGAGGGAATTATAAGAGATGGTGAGACTGCTTTAAAAACATCTTTACACCTGGTCAAGATTTCCTAGCCCAAGATGTTATTTCATGGTGTAGGTTCATTCAAGTAATATCTGGGATGAGGTTAAGTCAGCGCCACACAATGAATATCACAGCAAAATCCCTGTTCAAGCTGGCAGAGCTCTTGTGGCCAGCAGCACCTGTACAGGCATCAGATTTTCTGAGCCTCAGTGCTGAACTTAATGTGTCCATGTTATGCGTGCAATATACAAAATGTGATTTGCTTCGTGATTTTGGAGTACAGACAAGTAATTTTTAAAAGCTTGTCAGCCCCTGTGTGGTTTGTGCCTTCCCTGGGGCAGGGCTGCATGCCTGCTCACTCCAGAGAATCCTCCAGGGTGCTCCCAGGCCAGCCCCAGCAGCTGCTGGAAGGACTTTTTGTGTGGGCAAGCAGCTGTCCTGCCCCCTCCTGCCTCTCCCCTTCCCCACAGGCAGCACCCAGAGCAGCTGTGAGGGGCCATGGAGCCAGCAGGAGCTTCTCTCTGAACCCTGCCCAGGTGGCTGGGATGTTCAGAGTCTGCTTAATGGCACCAGCACAGACTAATGGAAAACAGCTTCATACAAATGAGTTGAAATGATCTCCAAGTGAATGATTTCTAGTGTTTCGTTAATATTTTTAAATAAATCCAACACCACATTTCTAGAAGATGTCTACATTGTGAGTGGACTTTCTCACGTACGAAGGGTTTCACTCTGCTAATATCTGTCTGCAGGAGAGTGGTAAGAACTTGGCCACAAAGCAGCATCCATGGACATGTAATTTCAAACACAACATTTATATCCTAACTATATTGTGTTTGCAGACCTCCATTTGTAAAAATTTTCTTTTTCTCTTTCTGGAAAAAATTGCATTTTTATGGCTAAAACAATCAGTGAAGGTGGCCATGGTGCCACTATCCCCTTTAAATTATCACAAATAAAAAATAAGCAGAAACAATACAAAGCACAGCTCATTGCTGGTTGTTATCTATTATTCATACGCATTGTCAATAGCTCATTAGTTCTACTCTGTTTTCCCATGTCAAAAATCTTGGTTTTCATGCCTACAGTCATGCAGAAGAAAAAAAAGAGCATGATCAATGACCTCAATACAATGAAAATAACCCATATCTGTTTGCATACATTCTAGAAGCTGAAAACTTCACATCTCATTTCTGAAAAAAAACCCAACCCAACAACATTTCAGGGAAACAAAATTTATTTTCAAATAGAAGTTAATTCTTTCTTACTGTTTTGAGTGATGTATTTGAATGAATTCTTGCAAATAACACTGGCAGAAATTGAGATGAGTTTGTAAACAGCCTGTAAAAAAGGAAAAATTGCACTTTTCTGATAACATATCCCTCTTCATAAAAATTGCATCTAGTCCTACCTAACTAGGAGCTATTTGTGAGCATTTCTCACACTGATGAATGGTGTCTCAGCATTTCCTTCTCTCTTTCTGATGATCTGATATAATGACAGCAGCTTTTATCATATCTCTATTTGTGAGGGTCCCTCGCTTTCTTCTTTCTTTTACTACAAAAGCTCTCAAAGGAAACCTTTGTGTGTCAGGAGAAGCCAAATTAACATAATACGCAGCATCTATAAATAGTTGCCTCAAATTAGGCTTCTACAAAACCTTGAAGCTGTATTTCTTTGTTGCTTTTTCCTACTGCTGGCAAAAGATACAATCTCGTATCACGTTTTTACAAAACATTATTGTTTTTGTTCTAATTTTGTATATTTTTCAATTCTTTGATCCAGCCACAGGTAAAAGATGGCCAGTTCATTGTTCCTGTATTTTGAATTTGAGTAAAAAAGACCTTGTTAGAAATATGGTAGGTGGTACTAGCAAATTACTTACCAAGGGCAATGCCAAATTATCTGTCTTAAAGACAGATCCTGGGAAACATGGATTTTTTTATAAGCTCTGCTCCTAAATCTTTTCAAACCTTCTAAGAAATGCTTCCAGATGTAAAAAAATATATATATATTGGAAAGAACTCATAAGCTGAGAAGAATTAAGACAAGGCAAACTAAATCAGTGTTTAGTACAAGGATCATGAGAAAATGTTTGCCACTATTTGTACATCATAATGAACAAGTCATGAAATTATCAGATATCCAATGCAAATGAAATAACAGAAGTATTTATTTTGGGGTTTTTTTCACATAATTCCCAAACAAAGTGAGAAATTCAATTCCATGTAACAAGGAAGTTCAAGAGGAATTTAGACAAATTCCTCAAAGAAAAAAACCTCAGTTTTTTTTTTAACAAGACAGTCCAGAGATAACCAGTAACCAGATTTCACAGAGCTGAGGGTTTACACTAAGGGAAAGCTTCCTGGTTGCATCCTTCTCCTTTTGCTTCATTGCTCTGGGATGTGGTTGGAGAGAGGCACTGAGGCTGCCCTAAACACACACAGTGGTTTCTATGACCTTAAATGCCTCTGGTGCTGCCCAGGCTGCACTCCAGACTGTGCTCCAGGGGCTGGAGATCTTCTGCCCCATCATTGTTTAGTTGGGGCTTTCTTCTAAGGATCAAGGGGTGCAAAATGCTTTAAAAAATTATCCCTATGAACAATTTGTTGGAATCTGGAATGCAGAAAATATTTCTCTGCATGTTTTAAAGGATCTTAATCCTCTAAAAAATACTGCTTTTAACCTTTGTCCATGGAGGAGGCTTCCTAAGCTTTGGGATGAGACAGAATTTTCATTAATGTAAATTAGATAATAGCATAGTATGTAATTTATCACAGGGTGAGAAATGTAGATTTTTGGGTTTGTTAGAATGGTAAGTAAATGAAGACAAGATGGAGGATCCTTGTGATTTTTAGGCTTCTTCCTTCTTCTTCATCCACTCCATATTCTGCAGTGTTGGTGGCACTGGGTGATTGGTCAGAATTTGCCACGGTGCAGAGTTATGTGAATAAAAGTTTAGTTAATAATTGGTGGAAAAGCTGAAATAATGTACATTTTGGGTGAAGACTGGTAAATTTTCTTTAAGAGAACTTTGAATCCGTGTGTTAGAGGCTTTTGGTTTTTCCAGGTCCACGCTAGGCTGGTGTAAAGCTTGGTGTGCAGAAATTGTAAATAGGAAAACAATAAACAACCAGAGAAAGAGATCAACCATGAGTCCAGTTCATTTTTTACTAAACAAGGACTTTAAAAGACTAGCCTCCCCTATCAGAGGGGAGACATGTAGGAGTTACAGAACTTTCACACTGTACAGTATGTGGAATGGATCTATTCCATATTAGTTGATTACTAATGGCTGATATTGTCAAACATAGCTTTACAAAACCTGTATAGGAACACACCAATCCTTCCAAAATATTTTTTCTTTCTTTTTTCTTTTTTTTATTTTTTCTTTTTTGTTTTGTAACACTGAGGAACTTCCTTTTTACTTTCCTCTCCTCAGCAATTTTAAGTACTAATAGTTTATTTTTTAAAGGAAAATCTTGGCTTTTCCTTTAAATCTCATTTCTCCAGCAACTAAGCAGTGAGGGAAACATTAAATGACACAGAATGCTTAATTAAATCACAGGCATACTTCAGTTTCTTGAGATTTTATACTAAGAATATTTTCCTGATCTTCAAAGTGGCTAACATTTTAATCCTGGCCAGAGAAAGGGAACCAAATCTAATCTAATCCAATCTAATCTAATCTAATTTAGGGTTTACAATGAAGCTAACTCATGACAAAACTGTTTGCTTTTTAATTCCGTGGCAGTATAATACATTGCTATACCCTGGAGAAATTACTGATCCCAGTTCATGTACAAATATAAAGGCTATTTACATAAAGCTTAGACTATAGCATTAAGCAAAGAATTTTGTTCAAATTAATAGCAAGTACATTGAAATAATCCCATGAAAACTATACATTTCAAACCTCAGTAAATATGTTTTGAGAAAAGACAATAGTGAATAATCATAAAACAAGCTCTTTGTCTAGCCAAACTCACTGCTTCTGAGGCAGCACCATCTACATTAATTCTACTTCCCTGTCCCCATAGCAGTCACTTCTTCAGGAGGACTTAAAAAAATTAAAATAGCTTTTTATTGAATAACTGGATGCTTTGTTTGATGGAAATTCTTTTAATACTTCCACTTCTGTAACTCAATACAACGACTCAAAAGCAACAGACAAAAGTTCTTAAAACATGTTCACAGGAGATATTTAGGAGCAGATTTCTTGCCCTGTATTGGCTGTTATTTTCCAGGAACTGCAGAGTGAGACTTCTTCTTGTTTTTTTTTTGGTTTTTTTTTCAGATTAAAAGGCTTTTTAGCACTCTTGCCAAACCTTTATTTTTTTTAAGGAATTTAGAGTCTCTGAGATATTCCAGCTATATTGCCACCCAGGAAGGCCTCCTGCATGGCTGGGCTGTGTCTGTGCTCACCATGTTTTGTGGCTCTCCAGCTTCTTTGTGCCCAGGCCCATTCACCTGGCACATTTGTGGCTCAGCACATTCAAACCTGTGTCAGCTCCTTTCCTTGAAGAAGCATGCTCAGCCTGACAGAATATGAGCTGTAGGGATGTAGGTGAGCCACTGAGGGACATGGTTTGGTGATGGACTTGGCAGTGCTGGGTTAAGGGTTGGGTTCTATGATCTTAGAGGTCTTTGAGCTTAAATGATCCTATAGGTCACTGATTTGAACCTACACTTTTGTTAATTATTGTTTTTCTCATGAATGCAAATAAAAAATCAATACTCTTTCTAAGTCTCTTATACCTTTGAGGAGAATGGACTTTTGATAGGTGAAGTCCCAAAGCAAGCACGCACACTTTGTGGTTTTCTTAAAATGAACAGCATGAGCTACGACCCTGATAGTGCTTTACACACCAGCACTATCCAGCCAGGGTACCAGAGCCCTTACAGATGATGGATGAGTTATTTTGGTGGATGCAGGATTTCTTTGTGTAGTTCCTACCACTGCTCTCTGTGGAATTTAACAGCAAAACCACCTTTGGTTTTTGTGGTAGGTGTTTGAAAAATTCCACCTGCAATAAGGTGAGTGTGGCAGACATCTTCTACATGGAAAGGATAATTTTGGCTCTAAATTCAGGAGAAATTGAAGTAGATAGCATGACTATAGCAGGGTGTCCACTGATAGGATAATTGATGTCAATAAGGCCATGGGAACATACACTGTATCAAGTCTCTAAATTATTTTTCCCACATAATTAAATATGCAAGTGTAATTAAACTCTATATCTATCTAGCTTAGTCCATGTCAAAATGTGACTTGATTCATATTTGTGTCTCTAGTAGAAGTTGTGTGCCAGGCTATATAAGTGATACTCATTTAAAAGTTTGCTGTCATCTCACAAAATAATTATATGTCTGACTACATGAAAAAAATCAGTGCTTTCAGATGAGGACAGGAATGCTTTCAGTTCCCGTAAATGTTTCTCAGGAGAAGAGGGCTTTACCTCACCTGCAGCTGAAACAGTGTCTCTGGGGTTTTTATGCACATGATAATAAGTATCTGCTTAAATATGTCCACTTCCGGATGAGATAAATTTCTCACCAGAAGTGAGTGTCTTTCATTTAAGTATAAATGGAACGACGGTGAATGGTTCAGAGATGGATGTATATATTTCATATGACTGTATCTGATAATAAGAAACCCAGTAATAATGTGCCATCTGTGTCCTATAAAAGTAAACTTTTGTGTCTTTGTTTCTGAAAGACCTTTTACATAAATACATCTAATGAGGTTGATACTTTCAATGAAAAATTTATCATTTCAGCTTCCTTTTAAAACCAGAAGCCCTTACAAGGTTTTGTATCTATAACTGGCAAGACCAGCTTGTTTGTACATAATTTATTAATTTTGCATCCTGTCTAGGTAAACACAGTATCTATAGGCTATTTAAAAACAAATTGTGAATGAGGAGGTAACTTTATATTTCATAACTTACCTTATTTCCTAAAAATGTTCTCTTTACTGAAATAAAAGTAACTACCTACGGACTCAGGAATCTAACCTAAATTTCCAAATTTTATATTATTTTCCCTTATGATTACAGAATAGATCAGTACAGTCAAAGGTCAAAGGAGGAGCTCTGTCACTTTTTCTGTTACGTTTCCTGAACATGAGAGTACACATGTTATAGTCTACAGGAAATGATGCCTGTTTGCTATAACCAGGGAAAAAACCCAAGAGACATCTGATCTTCACATGCCCACCACAGAGCTCCTCAGTGTTTCTTCACCCAGAGCTTGGGGAAAACACAGCTCCCTTCCCTGCTGTCCCCTCCAACAGCTGCTGCAGTCTGTGATCAGGATGATGCTTTATGTGGGGTGAATGAGTGTGCAGCTCAAAGCATTGCCACTCATGTCACATCTGGCTTAGGACCTCAGCCAACTTGTACCCAGGCCATGGGTTCCTACTGGAGCTCTACCAATGCCCTTGTTCGTGCTCCACTCACATCTCCCTGGCCCACATGTCTTTCCCTGGTTTCCTACAGAACATCTGGCAGCACCTTCTCATTGGGACTGCATTCACGTAGTAATGCGTTCTTGCTTTTGTTTTGCCTGAAATATTTTTGTGTTTGTTAAAAATGGCCTGCACTCTGTTTATGAGTCTAGATAAAA
Organism: Thryothorus ludovicianus; assembly: GCA_013397245.1. Classification (NCBI taxonomy): domain Eukaryota; kingdom Metazoa; phylum Chordata; class Aves; order Passeriformes; family Certhiidae; genus Thryothorus; species Thryothorus ludovicianus. Next base: position 1,091,391 of record VZTB01000696.1, read on the forward strand.
TATATGCTCAATAAATGTAAAATGTCAGTTAATGATAAAACAGTATTTATAACCAGGCCAATCATTAAAGACCAAACACTAAGTTATAGTGCTGTGTTGCAGCTTTACGAATTATATGGTGTCTGAGTGGAGAAATCAATATGTCACAAGTTTGGCACCTTTTAATTTTCAGACATCATCTTGCTTCAGATCTTGACATGCATCACTGGGCCAGACAGGAAACGGGCCCCATGACAGCACTGGTTCCTGTATTACAGGGCTCAGTAGGCTACATGCAAATATCCTGTGCAGCAAATCTTTCAGATACCTGCCACTACACGTCATCTTCAGCTAGATGCTAATATGCCTCAGAAATGCAAACATGCAATTCAGGGCTGAAAATCTGGTTCATTGTGGTTGAGAAAGGGAGCTAGTTCCAGCTCCTCCAATGCAGACTGAATTTGTGGTCTCAATCTCAACCCTGGTGAAAAGATTGTTGGTTGTTGCGTTTTTCGCCCAAAAAGGGAAAATTATTCCACCATACACATTACTGAAGACTGAGTCACACAAGACAGAAAAAAGTGGTGCAAAGGCTGAAACACTGTCTCTTCTTAAAGAAGATCCAAGTAATGTGGTTTGGGGCAGTTCAGGGAAGTGCTGCTGCATCTGCTTGCTGCTCTCTGTGGTACTCTCTGGTCAGCTGTCAGCAGAGGGCTCATTCAGTTTACCATGACCATACCCAACAGTTATCAAAAAAATTTCACATATTACATACTTGTTAAATTCTCAGTTTGCTCTTAAGGACAGCCAAACTGAGCCTGAGTGCATCTGGGGAGCCTGAATAAATTTTCTCCAGCTGCAGGTTCCAAGTGATGATTCCTTGCTTTAGAATTGACTTTTACACACACTCAGCTATTCGGTCAAATGCATACTCATGCAATATGCAAACACGACATTAAAAGCAAAGGATTTTAAATGCTGGTATTTAAAATGCACATGATAATGGTAGTTTAAGCATCAGCATTCCTCTCAGCTTAAAATCTCTTCATCCTCCCTCCCCTCTGCCCTTAGTGCTTAGGCTCCACACATTTCACACACTATCCTGTCCTCCACACTGAGCCCCTATGCTCCCCATGCACCTCTTCACCATCCTGGAGTCTCCATCCTCCTCTCCTTGATCCTGCTCTCCCTTTTGGGTCCTCTTCTCAAATACTGATATATTTTTGGATTTCTTCAGATCTACTGGTGATGTCAAGGCTCTTCAATGTAGAAGACTCAGAAATGGTGTATGCAAACCATATATTGATAAACTTATTCTATTTAGATGGACCTGTTAACTAACATGTAGGGGACGTCCAAATAATTAGTATGGGTGTTAAAGTTCTCAAGGTTAGAAATTAGGTTGGCCAATCTGTAATAGGAAAATGATCATAGGCTGCAGAAAATCTTACCTAGGAGCTAGATACTGAATGCTTATTCTGAAAATAATACTAAACATAAGAGTTGTTATTGGTCCTTTCTGTTTAGATGACACTCACTCTTCCTAAGAAACATTTGGTTTTCCCCTTTGCTAGACTTTAATTCTTTTTGGCCAGGCCATCAAAGGCTCCAGACACAGTACAGTACAGTAGTAGTAAGTACAGTAATTGAGAGGGAGATAGATTAGAGGCTATCTGAGGACCATAGGAGAGATTCTGGCTTACCCAGCACACAGATTTTGCAGGAATGGCAGTATATTTGCAGAGCCGAATGAAAGTGAGCCAGGGCTGCAATACAATCAGCAAGGCCTGTCACTGAGGTGTGGAATATCAGCATATTTACTGAACCTAGCACTACATGTTTAGAGTTGGGAGATAGAGAGAGGGAGAGAGCTGAGCCCAATTAATGATGATCTGCTGTGAGAAGGAAAATGTCCTAACTCCCTCCCTTGGCCTCTGCCTGTCACCTTCCATGCCCCTGGCCACAGCACAGGCCTTCCAAGGCTTCTCACTTTCTCTCTATGCCAGAGAGGGGCTGAGCTGCCTTGCAGCTGCCAGGGACAGTCCCAAACCAGCTGCTCCACTGCCAGTCCTCTCCCTAGCAGGACAGCAATGGTCACACACTGGCTGAGATGGCTCTCTCATATGTTGGCATGAAACCCATTGTGTTTCGGCCCCTTTTGGACTCTGGTCTACAACCAGCATCATTCAGACAGAAAATTACTTCAGAATGGAGGAAAAAAAGACACCTAAGACAATTCTGGTTTACAACAAGCATTCCCAAATGTCTATATATCTTGCTATCTCTTAAAGTACCCTGGATTTGTTTCTGTTTGAAGGTAAAGGCTTTCAGTTCCAGTTTATAAATGGTTCAAGATGTTAATAGACAAACAGATATAAAGAATTGTGTAGAGTTTTTTCCCCCCTTGCTTTCACTGATGATTCTGAAACAGGAAGCCACCCTAATGCTAAGATATAGATTTTTTGGAATGGCTTATTTTCCTATATTATCTCTCTTTCCAGTGATATCTTATGGATGCTGACCTGGAACAGAGACTAGACAGAGAAAGAGGATAAAGTGGGGATTTGTTAAAAGGCTTCAATGGCACACCTGGGCCACACAAGAGTCCAGCCAGACCACACCCAACATGCCCCAAAATGGTCACAAAATGGATGCCCAATCATGAGGTCTCACAGTTTTATAAGTTCTAGTACATTAGCTTATTAGAATCAATTCTCCAACCATAGCTTCAGGTTATGAAGCTCCATCTTCTTGGTTTTTTTTTCTCACTTCACCATTGTTTTTTGTTCTTGGGCCTGAAAGTATAGAGATAGAGAAGGAATTGTTTTGTCTATCTACTGTGAACTCAGTAGCACTTAATATGAAACCTAAAACTTCCCACTAAAACAGCACAGAATCTAAAAAATATAAAAGCTAAAACCTAAGGCATCACCAGGATATGATGAAGGTTCAGTGTCTGTCTTGCTTTTCCTCATCACCGCATGGATATGCCCCTGCCCTGTGTAAACACTCAGGTTTCACTTCAGAGACACTCTGAGCTTTCAGAGGACTCTGGCAGGTGCTTCACCAGAAGCTCAAGACTGGCTCCAGGTTAACATGTGCTTAAAGCTGCACCTGAGCTAAGGGATCTTGTCAAATCCTGGCTCTCAAGCACCCTCACAATTACTTTCCCACACAGCTCCATGATTTATGGGACATGATTTCTCCTTTTGACAGCAAGGTATCCCAATCACAAGCCCTGTCTGGCTGATCCCAAGGTTGACACCCACATCCCTCACTTGCACCCCTTTGGTACCCCCCTTGTATCCCAGCCTTATCAGCATTAACTTCACTGCTGCAAACAGCCTCAGGAGTGCTTGATGCTAGAAGAATGAAAATCCAAGATTCGCAGCTGCTATGTTTCTATGGAACATTCAACAATTTTTATTGCAGAAGAGATTGTGAGAATCACTATTATGTAAGAATATGTTCAGGCTGCAATCTGGGCAGTTATATTTTTAACTCTATTTAATGAGGTTAATGGTTTTTCCCCAGTTTAAAGACAGAGGTCCTGTCTTTCTTCCTCTAAACTCCTCAAATCCATGAGTTCATGGGGCTCTGTACCACTTCTGTAGTGTTCTTCCATAGCAATGAAGTAGTCTATCCTTATATTTTGGTATAAGATTCTTCCTTTTTTTCCCATTTACTGTGCTCTGTGAATTTCAACAAAGGAAATAAGAAAAAAGGGCTCTAGCTTTTTCACTGTACTGTGATCCCAAAAAGACATTTGTAGCTGATCAGTTAGGTCACCCTACTGGATAAAACTCAGTGGATAATCTTTCCATACCAAGATTAGGCCTTCATACACCTGTCCCTTTATTTTTCTTCTTCCAAGTGATCCCTGCTATTTGCTCATACCATGTATTTATTTTCCTGAATTGTTGCTCTGATTTTTCATAAACGTAACTGATTGTGACTGACCATCAAACCCCATCATTTGTATCATAAAAGATGATTCTGGATTCCACTATGGCCTGTCATTTCTATCACTGTGTATTTTATATGCACACTTCAAAAAACATGTGATCTCAAATAGGATTTTTCTAAAGATGCACAGCTGGACACACTGTGTCACACTCAGTGGTGGAAATAAATGTTTAGTTTGACTTAATTACATTGGGCATTGTCAACATTGCCCAATGAGAACCCTTCTATTATGTTACATCCCTGGGGGTATATTCCCCCTTCAGCCATGCAGGCATTTTAAAAGCCTCTGGGAGCTGTACAGTTAGTCTGTATGCTGATCTATGACAAGTAAATGTTGCACCAACAGTTTTTGTCAGTGCTAATTTACTTGCTTTGTTTGTTTGCTTGGGGTTTTAATAATTATATTAAAAGTCTTTGCTCCTGATGTATTTGACATTGTGCCATTGGTCCATTAGGATTCAGTTGAGTGTTGTGCATTATTTTTAATTTGCATTCACAGTGTGCTCTGTAATAACTCCCACTGAATTCTAGCAATGGATGCTGTGAATTTGTATTAACAGCAGCGCCGTTTTGTTCAACTGTAGTAAAAATCTTTGCAAAAGAATACTTAGTGCATCATCTCCTTTAGCGAAGGAGATCAGAGTTCCAAATAACAACAGAGACTTGCAAATTGTTCCTGGGCTAATTGTAATGGAAGGATTAATCTTGGATGGAAATCATTGGCACAAGCTGCTGTTGATGCCAGAAGTTTACGTGGTTTCAAAAAGCAATTAGACACAATTATGGAAGAAAAATCCATGAAAGGCAACTAAACACACAGCTAGCTCTAGTTCAGAAATTCCCTGAGCCATTGATTGCTGGAAGCTGAGAAAGGGTCCTAGGGATGGATCACTGCACAGTTCTTCCCTGGGCACTGCCTGAAGAACATGCTGTTCTAGTCTGACCCAGTATGGCCTTTTGCACAGTGTCGCATTAAGATGTTGTGCCGAGAGCCTTTAGGAAGAAAAGAGAAAGGGGAAAAAGTTGTATCCCTTCAGGTTAACAGCTTGCAAAATTCTCAGTTTCTGAATTTAAACCCTCCTTTGTAGCTAATTGTAATTCAGATCCCCTTGGCCCATCAGCTTCCTTTGGAAAAGCATACACACCAGACTCAACCACAGTCATGTGCACGTGCCTGCAGTGCCCTTAATTGGATGAAGGCTCACACAGTGGCTGGCAGAAGAGCAGTCATTTTCAGTAGTCCCTGGCCTCAAATTTGCTTATGCTACAAGATGCATTTTTGGCAATGAGTGTTTATCTGCCATTGGGCAGGATCATCATTACTAAGGAGGAGAAGCTGGTTTCTCAGTTAAACTAAATAAAGGAATCTTAGGAAGTACACACAAAATCTTACTCTGATGGATGTAAAAACATAGCTTACTATAGTGGAAAATCATTAATTTTGTGCAAAAGAAGCAAGTCCTGCTGCTCTTTAAAACAGGGAGCTAGTAACACCAGGTCTTGGGTTCAATATCCCACACAGGTCATCCACTTAAGAGTTGGACTTGGTGATCCCTGTCTGTCCCTTCTAACTCACAATATTCTGTGATTCTGTAAGTCGGACATTTTATGAGACACTCAGAGTCCTGGACACTTCTCCATGTGGCCTGATTTTTTTTCAGGGGCACATGGAGGCCTTGACCTTCTCCAAAGAGCAAATGGTGCTTGACTGGATCACTGGCACCCTTGATGAACATCTCAAAGTTACGGTACATGTAACTGCTTTTAAGCACCTAATAATTTAGCTAGGTTTATGTAGATCTCAACAAATTGTTTGCTGGCTGAATTTACTTATTAAATTATTATTTTAATAAAGCCTTATTTTTAAGTTACAGGACACAAAATTCTGTCCTAAAAAACAGAGAAAAAATATTAAAGATAAAAAGCATAGCAGCAAAAGCCACACAAGGTGATTATTTGGTTTGGATTTTTTTTATTTCAATGAGGTACGGAAATGGATTGCTTTTTGTGATTTTCCTTTAGTGGAATGATTGGGGCCGTTTGATGTCCTGGAGTCTGGCAGACGGCACCTTAGTCCTTGCAGTTTATCATTATGTAAAACCATGTTGCCCAAAACCGTGGGTGGAAATAAATGGAGTTGTGAAATGCAATGAACCAATGACTTTTTCCCAGTTTGAAACACATATGTTTCAGTTTTGTGAATTTGCTGGAAGATTTTTTGCTAAAAGCACTCACATTATGAGTGCACTAAAAATACCAAAATAGTTGTCTTGCACCAACACCTCATTCTGGGGCCTGTCATGCTTCCCCAGAACATGGCACTCCATTTTCACTGAACATCTTCAGTACCTTTCTCTTCTTAATTGTAACAGTCATTTCTCCTCCTATTTGCAATAACTAATATCCCTATGACAGCCATTGCTTAGATGAGAAGGCAGCACTAGGAAAGCATTTAATGAACATTAATTGCTTCTTAATATGATTTAGCTGCTGGAAATAAGAAGGCTAAGCTGGCTCCATGTGACCAGCAGCTCTACAGGCACCTCCACCAGACTCCTTTCGAGATACAATCCTGCTGACCTGGGGGACAGCAGCCTTTCAAGGATGATAACCAAGGCTGCATTTTGCTTTTCCAAATTAGCAGCTAAGTAGGGCTGTAGGAGCTCAGTAACAAAGTCATGATGATACCACCTGGCTGATTAGTGATCTCTTCCTTCTGTGCAAGCCAGCAATTATCAATTCCTGCTGACTTCAGAAGCTAATGGAAATCAGAGGATAGGGGATGCTGCCAAGATGCAGCAGCTTCCAGCTGTGAGGAGGATGACGAGATGGGACACAGACTCTGTGTACACTGATAAGTCTCTGTCTTTTCCTGTGTGGCATCTTTGGCACCTGTGCCTTTATCATTTTGACCCTCTATATTACATTACCTGACACTGTCACTTCTGACAGGGTAACACCACATAGGAGAAACTTTGTCTTTTGAATGCAGCATTCCTAAATTTGAATTCTGATTCACCATTGATTTTCATCTCACCCTTTAGCAGGGTAACTTAACCTTTCTATTAAGCTGCTGTGCCAGGAAATTAAGGTTGGTAACATTTAAAGATACTGTGACAATCAATCAATATGTGTTTGTAAACTTGTTAGTAAACAACAAGCACCAAGTGCCAAGTCTAATTCAAACACATATAATCTTCCCATTTTATTTGCAAGAACTTTAATATGACACAAAGATTAACCTTCTGATCTTGGAAAAAAAACAACTTTACAGATACTACAGGCTAGTGTTGGCAGCAGACCCCTAACTTGAAATACGATATCCTCATTGGCATCACTAAATTTCCCATGGATTAGCTGACAGTGATACCTCAGGACTCATGGGAAAACTGTATCGCAGAGGGAAATAACAGTGAGGGCAAAAACCAAAACATTTTCTGGACTGTAATTTTTAGTCTTCTTTCATTCAGAGCTGGAATTACATAGGGTATTTAATGGGTATTATGAAATAGCTGATGATATCCATTAACATAAGCAAGAGTCTTCATGTTTTACAGAAGTGATGGTGGATTGATCTTTCTAGCATCTGCAGATCAGTAAACATACACATATCTTGAAAAGGTCAACTGTTGGACCCCTGCTTGTTCATATAGAGTGTCAATTGGTTTTACAGGATAGGCCCAAGGCAAGCTTTTGGGAAAAGATGATGAATCACCTTCATGTTCCAAACATTTATGATTCATAACAATCTCAAACCACAAACTTCTTCAGGACTTCAGAAGTCTTGACACTGGCTTTGTTTCACTATTACAACTAAGTACCTCAGAGCCAAGAAGATAACTGAGCTGTGCTCCCAGGGGGACTGTGCAATGAGCCAGCCAGATACCTGCAACCCCTCAGGACACCAGCCAACAGCTTCTAGCTCCTTGCCATCAGCACCCACAGCCCTGCTTGCCAGAAAGCTAACAAATGCCCCAAAAAACATCATTAGATGTTTCCCTGTGTACCACATCACAATTGCAGACGGTGCTATGCTGTTCCTCTGGTGCACTATTGGCATGCTGCTTCTTATTGTCCTATCTAACCACTCACAATATCAAGTCTGTGTTACTTCATTAATATAGTTGCAGCACAGCTCTTTGAGACTTTCTAGCCATCGTTTGATGAGCAGCAACTCCAAGGCTTAAGGGAATGCTCACAGATACAGAAAACATGAAGAATTTGCAAAACCAGGGAAGAATCTGCAAAAAACAAGGTGTCAGACAGCTCATGATTGCAAGCTGCTGTAAGTCACAGCATGTCTTCTACCCACTCCTTTAAGAAAGGGGGCACCTTGTCACCTTACTAGGTTTTTCATACAGAAGGGTGGTTTGTGAAAGCAACACTGAACGCACCATTAGGTAGAAAGATACAAGCTTACTACAGAAACTTACCTTTACCAAACCTCTGCACATCAGAGACTCATAGAATATTTTGGGTTGGAAGTGACCTTACAGATCATCTAGTTCCAACCACCCCTTGCCATAAGCAGGGACACCTTCCACTAGGTCAGATTGATCTAAACTAGCTTTGAACACTTCCAGGGATGGGGTATCCAAGGCATCTCTGGGCAATCTGCTCCAGGGCCTCACCATGCTTAGAGTAAAGAATATCTTCCTAATATTCCATCTAAACTTGCCCTCTCTGTAGTTTAAAGCCATCGTGCTTGCTCTATCACTACATGCCCTTGTTAAAAAGTCCCTCTCCAGCTTTCTTGTAGGCTTCCTTCAGATACCAGAAGGCTGTAACCAGGTCCCCGCAGCGCCTTCAGCAGGCTGAGCCACCCAGCTCTCCCAGCCTGTCTCCATCCCTCAGATCGTGTTCATGGCCCTCCTCTGAACAGGTCCACGTCCTTCTTATGTAGCGGGCCCCAGAGCTGCACGCAGCATTTCACGTGGAGTCACTTTTATCTATAAAATACACATTTTTGTAACATACGTTATCCAAGATAAAACGTAGGACACGTTCACTATTATTTTTTAATTCAGATAAAGAGCTATTGAAGTAGCAGCGGCTTCACTACAGCAGCCACGGGGCAGGGCTGCCCGCCCTTGCCGGGCAAGCCCCGCACCTCGCTCCCGCCGCCGTCCCGCACGGCGCCCCTCTCCCCTATTAAAGTTTGGGCAGTTTCGACTCCCTCGCTCCGCCGCCCCGACACCGGGAAGCGCCCCGGGAAGCGGCCCCAGCACAGGCCGCCGGCCAAGGCCGCCCGGGTGCCGCCCTCACGCCGGCCCAGCCTAGCCGAG